>JAQBSW010007386.1:0-41109 GCA_029291075.1 Eudiplozoon nipponicum | reverse complement strand
AGAACCGCATTTCCAATTGAAGTAAACATGAGTCAACCCGATCAAAGACAAAACAAAATTGGAAAAAGTGACAAATCGGATCTTTGTGTAACTGCCCGTGTACAGCTATTACCCGCATACGCAAAACGCGGCATTGATAAGCTCGAGGCAGTTTGGAAATGTTGCCTCGTAAACTCTAATTAGCGAAATTTATTGTTGGCGTTTTTTGCAGACTTATACATTCAAACAAATGTTTAACAGTTAAATACTATTTGTAGCGAAGAGCTAATATACACGCAAGTATGTGTTAGGTGTTGCGAACCTAGTAGCAAATTAGTTCAGTTGTGACCAGAAGGATAAACCAAAGGCAGCATGAACGGAGACTATAATCTCATGCACATTCGTTTCGTGCTTACTGGCGACTCATCAGTAGGAGCCGGTATTACGCCCTTTATCCATGTCACCCCCTCCCCACACAGATCCCGTGCAATCAGGCAGTGGCTAACTGTATAAATCTTCGATTAAAGACCACTTTCTAGGATGACATGACGTCTCTGTATTAATCACAGATTTTGGGTGGTCAATTGGAATTTAATGTTGAATGTGACCTTACAGAGGCTCCACCTGGAATAAGGGGTAACCGAAGACATAGCTTGTGCATATGACTGAAAAATGTGCTTTATGTGCATCGGGGTAGCTCAGTGGATAGTTTCTTAGATTCCGATGCAAATGCTTCCAGATCTAAGCCCTGCCCGTGGCCCAATTCTGGGCAGTACTTGACCATCTCCCAACATGAATGGATAAATTGCTTTTGCTGCCATATATAATGCTCAATTAATATTGAGAAACTTATAGGCAGTAGGATATTTTTTTATATCGAGCTGGCAACCTTGACTTAAATAATTTTCATCAACACCCTTTCAATCACTGATTGTTAAATATATTAGAAGGTTATTTTTTATACAAACTGAGCATTGTGTAAAGTAGAAATGGGAATCCATGCAGCGAGGATCAAATCGCATGGAATATATATGGCAAACAACAGAATTTCCAGTCACGTAAAATGCTAGTGAGTTTGCCGTCGTACTCTGATGATGATGATGGAAGGTCGAAACGCATATGTGCGTTGCGACTGGCGGTAGATTTGTTATGTTGTTCGACGACTGGTTAAATACAATGGGATAGGTGTTTACTTTAAGCTCGCAAACATGATTCAAAGAATTGTTACCACCACCCGCGCAATCAATTATTGTTATGCATTATATATATATATATATATATATATATATATATATATATATATATATGTGTGTGTGTGTGCTAATAATTTTATATGTAATGATAGCTATTATAATGTACTAATGCACAGTTTTTACAATACAATAATACAGATAGTATCAGGGAGATATTTTTTTGATCACATTTATCCTGGTCTTTTGTTTAATCACGAGAAATTAAAGTCCTGAGGGCATACAGCTTCTCGATCATTTTGCATACACGTTTTCATGGGATTCCAAGTAGCGGCTGTATATACCGGTTTCGGCCTAATCCAAATAATATGCATTTGTAATTTGATATCGTTCGATAGGGTATTTCCATTTATTAGCACTCACCTGTTCTTAGCGCAGCTAACTATTCTTTCTAATTAAACGAACATTGGTTGCGCGGGTGGTGATAAAAATTATTATAATCAAGGTTGCGGTCTTGATATAAATACCTGACCCATTAATTACTTACATATGTCAGTATAAACTAAGAATTGTATAGTGTAGAAAAGGCAATTCATCCAGTAGACCGGTTTCGTCCTTATTGGGAACTCATCAAGTACTGGCCAGAATTTGTTTATACTGACATATGTAAGTAATTAATGGGTCAGGTGTTTATATCAAGACCGCAACCTTGATTATAATAATTGTTATCACCACCCGCGCAACCAATGTTCGTTTAATAATATAAATGTTCATTTCAATACCACTTCCACATGTAGTGTAGTGTCTGTTCAGTAATGACAGATTGTGGATGGTTATTTGGAACTTTGGGTCTAAATGGATGCCATATGAGCTCCACCTAAAGGAAAAATTGACTAACCAAGTTACATTAGTTGGTATATAACTGAAAATTGTGTGTAGTGTAGTGTGCGGCAGGATAGCTCAGTGTTTAGAGCACCAGATTCCGAAGCAGACGTGCCCAGGTTCAGATCCTGTCCGCGGCAAATTCTGGCCAGTACTTGATGAGTTCCCAATAAGGACGAAAGCGGTCTACTGGATGAATTGCCTTTTCTACACTATACAATTCTTAGTTTATACTGACATATGTAAGTAATTAAGGGTCAGGTGTTTATATCAAGACTGCAACCTTGATTATAATAACTATTCTTTGTGCCAGTCTCTGCGCAGATGCTGTACATAAAATAGTTATGCCTAAATCATTAATTTCTTGCAGAAGCTTGCTCTCAAAAACGTCATTAATCACAGAATCAAGGAAATTAACATAATTTAAATATAAACATTAATTGATTGCGCGGGTGGTGGTAACAATTCTTTAGATCAAGTTTGCGAACTTGAAGTAAACACCAATCCCATTGTATTTAACAAGTCGTCGAACAACATACCAAAACTACCGCCAGCTGCAACGCACTGACGCGTTTCGACCTTTCATGATCATCATCAGAGTACGACGGCAAACTGACTATCGAGGATCAAACCGCATTGAATATATATGGAAATCAAATTTCGATATGCGGCTCTCACCTCTAGCTGTCTCGCATACATTGAACTTGACTGAAAATGTCGGCTGCACAATTTCTATGCAGTCACGAACATTAAATGTTTGCAGCTTTCGCTACATATAAATATATAGGCAATACAATTTAAACAATAGTTGATTGCGCGGGTGGTGGTAACAATTCTTTAGATCAAGTTTGCGAGCTTGAGGTAAACACCAATCCCATTGTATTTAACCGCGTTGCAGCTGGCGGTAGTTTTGTTATGTTGTTCGACGACTGGTTAAATACAATGGGATTGGTGTTTACTTCAAGCTCGCAAACTTGATTTAAAGAATAATTTAAATCTGTAATTTTACCGATTTTTAATGCTTTCGCCTTATTACTGTTTATTCTCCACTCTTATGCTATTAAATACCTACTGATGTCGTACAAATCTAGTGTTACGTTATTCTCATAGAACTCGCTATTTTTGGATCTATTGGAAAGATGATTTGTAAATCATCAACAAATTTGCAAGCTCTACCATTAAGGACCTTTGTTTACAAATGTGCAATTTGTTATTTTGTTTAAATTGGTTCCAAGCTAGATCCTTGTGAAAATGCACATTTTACTTTTAGTTGTCTTTATTTCAAATTATTTTTCTTTATACTATTTCTTCTATTATATAAATAATACCTAAGTAATCCAAAAGAATTCGGATTAATATTTAATGAATTAATCGCCTTTCAAATAGCATCAGAAGATATAGAGTCAAAAGTATTTTTAGATATTGATAAAGGCAATAAATGCATCCAAATATTTCTCATCAATGGTATTTGCATTCTTCCACATGGAAAGCAAACTAGTAATTATCGATCGATATTTCGTAAAGCTATGTTTGCTTGTATCAAAAGCAATCGGCAACATAAATTCTAAATGATCTAGTATGTTGTTATATTATTTTCAAAAAATGAATGGATAATAGAAATTAGTCTATAATTAATGGCACACGTTGGTCTACTTACCTTAGGCCACAGTTTAGCTACGATCGCTCGAATATAGATTGGTATTTTACCATCCTTCAAAATTCCATTTATAAAGATGCGGAGCATACCTATTAATGATTTAAATTTTTCAGTTTCTTTAAAATACTTTTGATGGTTTTTATAACCAAACCTTTCTACTCTCCGCTGTTCATTATATTTAAAAGAGACACTTAGTTTTTTGCGCTTGTCGAGTCAATTGGTGGAATTCATCTGCGGGCTAGCTCTGAATTGGATGGTCTATGATCCTTTTAAATTCTGTTTTAGTGTGACGCCAAACTTAGCATTTCCTTACACAAGCCCTTGTGTCCTTAGACAGCTTAGGCCATACGTGTCTATCAGTGCAAATTCTGACAGCTGCCTTAACTGAAAGATTTAAGTACATTTTAAAAGATGTATTTATTTGCTCAGTGCTGTCCTTCTTGTTGTGGATTTGACCGCATTTTTCTTGTGCGGGAAAATCTTGAACTTCCTTCATCTTCAGATGATGTAATTTTTGGCCTCAATTGATGGGTTCTCACTTGTCCCTACTTCTTTAAGCCTTCAATTAGCTGATTGTCTGAAAATGACGTTGGATCAAGATTTTCCATTGTTCCTTGACCAATATTTCGAGATCTCATTTCCAATCTCATCTTCAGGGTTGACACAATACGCACAGGAGTAAAACACAACTTGTGACAAATGTGGTATCCTCATTCAAGACAGATATATTTATACCCATTTTAATTCTAAAAGTATTTTTTAATTGTCTTCCTAATATCCGGTCTTCATACCTAGTCTCTAATACTCAAATGTATAAAAAACTTATCCCTGTCCCACTCTGCGCACACAACTACCTATAAACATGTGTATTTTACTAAAGTTACATTTATTGAATAACTATAAGTACACTTAATGCATTGATAAAAACGCCTATCACTGATTTCTATATTTTAATTGCTGTTACGGACGCATAGAAAGATCAACAAATTTTGAATTCAATATTGCAGTAATCCTCACATGCCCCCCAGTTCACCCAATTCCATCCAGCTTGCAATCGGTTATAGATAGAGAGATTAAAAAACTATTGAAAGTCTATAGAGTATTATTTTATCATTTTGACAAAACCGAATACGGAGTTTACACTAACGAAATCGTCTCTCAGCCAAATACATATTAATACTCATATCCTATATAAATTAGTTTCTCCATTTAAATATCTGTGTCCAATATACCTATATAATAAATTGTATATTTAATTACTTATACATAATTACATATATACTCACTTCTTATAAAACAACCATATAATTCCATAGGCTATATATTATGTATATATAGATAAGCATATAAATAACCATGTGGGTTCTTCCCACATCTTTTATAAATATCTATATATCCTTCATATATATCTATATATATATCTATACCTACGTGTATACACTATATATATACGAATATATATATATATATATATATAAAATCAGCAATCTTTTATATTTTAATTTTATTTTTACTTATTTATATTTAAATATACACACACCCACATCTTATAAAATATCCATTTATACATACGTCCACACGCTATCTCATGTATATATAGATAAGCATATAAGCAACCATGTGGGTTCTTCCCACATCTTTTATAAATATCTATATATTCATCATATATATATATATATATATATATATATATATACGTGTATATACCATATATATAATATGAATCTCATACAAGCAACACTGTGAGTCCCGCAACGGATAAATTATATCAGTCAAAATGCTTTATAATATATATCTCTTTTATTGTCTATCTATATACCCCTAGATATATATATATATATATATATATGTAGATATATGTATCTATAGGCAATTGAAATGGGTTCTTTGAAATTCAACTACCTACAATTCTCCTTGCGTGTATAGTATATATACTAATTTTACTCACAATTTATATGTATATAAAATATCAAAACATATATATATACCCGTCTACACCTCATATATATATATATATATATTTATATATCTCTCTCTTATATATATATATATATATATATATATACATAATGCCTATTTCAATTCACATAAGCAACTATGTGAGCTTTTCTCACCTTATATATAAAATCTAAATATTCTTCTACATATATATTGTGAATATCTAAATAAGCCTTTATTACTCACAATATATATGTATATTTAAATATCCATTATACATACGTCCACACGCTATCTATGTATATATAGATAAGCATATAAGCAACCATGTGGGTTCTTCCCACATCTTTTATAAATATCTATATATTCATGATATTTATATATATGTATAGATATATATATACACGTGTATATACCATATATATAATATGAATCTCGTACAAGCAACACTGTGGGTCCCGCAATGGATAAATTATATCAGTCAAAATGCTTTTGATAATATTTATATATCTCTTTTATTGTCTATCTATTTACCCCTATATATATATATATATATATATATATATATATATGAGCAACGTGTGGAGGCAGGTAGGCACATGCTTTGATATTTAAATATACATATAAATTGTGAGTAAAATTAGTATATATATATACACACAAAGGAGAAATTGTAAGTGGTTTTATTATCAGAGGAGCCCATTTCATTTTTGCTATATATATATATATATATATATATATATATATATATACTATATATATATAAAGGGATATATGATAGACAATAAAAGAGATATATAAATATTATCAAAGCATTTTGGACATGATATAATTTATCCGTTGCGGGACTCACAGTGTTACTTGTACGAGATTCATATTATATATATGGTATATACACGTATATATATATATATATATATATCATGAATATATAGATATTTATAAAAGATGTGGGATGAACCCACATGGTTGCTTATATGCTTATCTATATATACATGAGATAGTCGTGTGGACGTATGTATAAATGGATATTTTATAAGATGTGGGTGTGTGTATATTTAAATATAAATAAGTAAAAATAAAATTTAAATATAAAAGATTGCTGATTTTATATATATATATATATATATATATATATATATATATATATATTCGTATATATTTAGTTTATACACGTAGGTATAGATATATATAGATATATATGAAGGATATATAGATATTTATAAAAGATGTGGGAAGAACCCACATGGTTGCTTATATGCTTATCTATATATACATAATATATAGCCTATGGAATTATATGGATGTTTTATAAGAAGTGAGTATATATGTAATTATGAATAAGTAATTAAATATACAATTTATTATATAGGTATATCGGACACAGATATTTAAATGGAGAAACTAATTTATATAGGATATGAGTATTAATGTGTATTTGGCTGAGAGACGATTTCGTTAGTGTAAACTCCGTATTCGGTCTTGTCAAAATGATAGAATAATACTCTATAGACTTTCAATAGTTTTTTAATCTCTCTGTCTATAACCGATTGCAAGCTGGATGGAATTAGGTGAACTGGGGGGCATGTGAGGATTACTGCAATATTGAATTCAAAATTTGTTGATCTTTCTATGCGTCCGGAACAGCAATTAAAATATAGATATCAGTGATAGGCGTGTTTATCAATACATTAAGTGTACTTATAGTTATTCAATAAATGTAACTTTAGTAAAATACACATGTTTATAGGTAGTTGTGAGCGCAGAGAGGGACAGGGATAAGTTTTTGTATACATTTGAGTATTAGAGACTAGGTATGAAGACCGGATATTAGGAAGACAATTAAAAAATACTTTTAGAATTAAAATGGGTATAAATATATCTGTCTTGAATGAGGATACCACATTTGTCACAAGTTGTGTTTTACTCCTGTGCGTATTGTGTCAACCCTGAAGATGAGATTGGAAATGAGATCTCGAAATATTGGTCAAGGAACAATGGAAAATCTTGATCCAACGTCATTTTCAGACAATCAGCTAATTGAAGGCTTAAAGAAGAAGGAACAAGTGAGAACCCATCAATTGAAGCCAAAAATTACATCATCTTAACTGAAAGATGACCAAATTACTGCAGCTGATGAATTTACTTATGCCTTAATTCTAACAGTATATAGGGTCTAGGTTGGTTCCTATATTTTAGTTTAACTTTCTTTACTACTTATTAAAATATTGAATTAAAAAGTATTGTATTACAAATTATTGCTAAAATATATTATAATAATTTCTGTCGAAATGTTAAATCAATTGGATTAATTCACACTTTATTTGTGACGGAGAAACACACGTAGATTTACAATTATAAAAATAGAATAATACAATATACAAATTTTCTTTTATATACGTCTTACTTTCTGGCAAACACACACTTACTTGAGGCGTTTTGAATTTTGACATGGCAACCGGTATAGTCTGGTGGCCTGAATTTCGAGCTCACAGACTAACTTCTTTTACGTACACTGTCCTTCGTTAGCTTATGTTATCAAAGGTAGGTACATAATGTATCAGGAGATTATATCAAGATAGCAAGCTTTGAATACCAGGGGATACCCGAGTAGATATCTTTTATATGAACATTTGGTTATAATACGATACGGGATTCCTGAATAAGTATCCTTCCTATAAATATCTTCCTAATTTATGACCATTTCTAATTAAGTCAACAACCAAAAATGGTAACTCAACTGATGATTCCCTTTCTATGGTAAATTGGAGTTCGCTCATTTGATTAGCTAAATTTAAGAAATTTACCATTTCATTATCGCCATGGTTCTAGCTCATTAATATGTCATTCAAGAAACGTAGGTACAATTTTGGTTTCATGAACTTTTGCACCGTTGTTAAGAAGCTCCTAATAAGGTATATGTAATAACTAATGAAAATATAGAAATATCATTTCATGTGCTCTATTTCTCCAGTTAATGAGTTTTAAAAATGAGACTGTCAAAGGTAGGTACATAATGCGTCAGGACTTCTTTATCAAGACAGCAAGCTTTGAATTCCATAGGATAGCCGAGTGCATATCCTTTATAAGAAAATTTGTTTTATTCTTGGCCGTTTATCAATAAATCCAATACATAACAGTAAAAGACTGTTTTTTGCGAAGAACTAATATATACGCAAATATGGATTAGGTGTAGATAACCGCTCTGAAATTTGTCGTTTGCAAGCTTCATATGGTCTGTTTGCATATTGTAATAATCGACATCATAACTGTAAAAAATATAATATGATGCTTCAAATCATATTGCAGAATAAATTCTTCGCGTTTTGGAATACATCCAAACGATTGTAGCTCTCTTATTTCTAAACTGCTTTCTATCATGCTTTCTTAATTTGGAAGAGAGAATTTTGTTGAAATTAGTAAGAGATGACTTCGAAGCAGACTGCCTATTTCAAGTTGACCGTGCTACAATCGGTGGAAGGACTCGCAGATAACACGATAAGGCAACGTTTATTAACGTTTCTGACAGTGATATGTGTAAATGATTTCTTGTGCTCTTTTTCTCCAGTTAATCAGTTTTCAAAATGAAGCGAGCGCACTTCTTTTCAATGTATTTGTCCTTTAAATCCACAAATGTATCTCGAATTTAGGAGCTCAATATCATACTTCAGGTAGTTAAAAATATATACCTTTGTGGTGGTTCCAGAATGCTGGGGGGATTAATGGAGGAGTGTAGTATGTGCCAAGCTAGGCGATTTCTACCGCGTGGATTTCGATTTCTATTTTACATTATGCTCAGTTTATACTGCCAAATATAGGCAAATAATTGGACTTGTGCTTGTATTTAGAACGCATTCTTTATTTAAACAACTTTCAGACCATTTGCGCCAGCTATGCTCGTTCAATTCATTACCTATTCTCTATATAACGTGGTGTGTGTTCTAAAACCACAGCCAGGGAGTGGTTAGTTGGAGCTGTAGGTCTAAAGTTATGCACATAAGTGTCCCACCCAAAGAAAGGTCCAACAAAGTAGATTTAGTTAGTACCTTACTGAACATGTTGTGTAACATGCGGCTGGGTTACTTAGTGGTTCGAAGAATAGACTTCATAGCAGTCGTGTCCAGGTTCGAGTCCTGTCCGCGACAAATTCTGGACATTAATTGAAGATAATGAAAATAATTTTGCAACAACCAAATGCGGAACGCTACAAACAAAAAATAATTTTCGAATATATTTAACAATCAATGATTGAAAGAGTGCTGAGGACAATTATTTAAGTCAAGGTTGCCAGCTCGAACTGAACAAATATCCTACTGCCTATATATTTCTCAATATTAATTGAGCAGTGTATAAAGCAGAAAAAGCAATTCATCCAGAAGACCAGTTTCATCCATGTTGGAAGATGGTCAAGTACTGCCCAAAATTGGGCCGCGGACAGGGCTTATATCTGGGAGTAATGCTTCGGAATCTAAAAAACTATCCACTGAGCTACCCCGATGAACATAAAGCACATTTTTCAGTCATATGCACAAGCTATATCTTCGGTTATCCTTTATTCCCGGTGAAGCCTATGTAACGTCTTCTTCAACATTAATTAAAGTTTTAACCTCAACATCTAACTGGTCAGTTGAGTCATTATTTATTTAATGATAAACTTATTTATTATTTATTTGCACATGCGTCTTATCATTTTAATCGTTATGATTCATTAACACAGTTGATCCACTTTATCTGCTTTAAGACATACTACATTATAAGGTAACAAATTCGATCTCAATCATTTCAATTCAGAATTGGGCTTTCATTTATCCTCTCTATGCTTTAACACCAATTTGGCAACATCCAATTCAAATTTAATTTTATCTTTCTCTGGCAGGAATTGCGTGGTTTTAACTGTCTGCTCATTGTTCTTCTATAAATATGCCTTTAGATTGGAGTACACATATGGGTATATAGGTGGTACATTGAATAATTATGCCTAAATCATTAATTTCTTGCTGAAATGAAATCTCAAAAACATCATTAATAACAGCATCATGAAAATAAACATAATTAAATTCTGTTCTATTACCTATTTTTAAAAATTCCGATACAGGTTGCATTAGAATGTGTCCAACTTCACTGACATTATTAGTAAATATAAATTATTAGAAAATGGTAATCTTGCAACAAACATTCCGGTACAGATTGCATTAGAGTGTGTCCTACGTTGTTTTCCGGAATACTCTGAAATACTAGAAGGTAGTAAAATGATGTTAAGGAGTATTATGGAAATGTTTAAAATTTGAATGTCCTCTACATAATGTATATTTAGGAATGAATTCTACCCGCAAGTTAAAGGTGTTTCTATGGGACAACTATTATCGGTCCCTGTCGCTTATATTTACATGTATCATTTAGTAAAAAATCTCTTATTCAGATCTCCCCTCAAACCAAACATATATTTAAGATTCCTAGATGACATCTTCTTTATTTGGAATCACGGGGACAATGAGTTCGAGAATTTTCTGTATTTAGCAAATAAAATGGGAGAGGTAAACTCAGGTATATAAGTGAAAAAATTCATCCAATAAGGGAACGCAGATGGAAAAATGAAACAGCATGCAAATTTGGACATAGTCATAGATCAGATCTAGATCCCATCTTGTTGCTTATATGTACATCTTTATGCATACATAGATATGTATATGGTTTGGACACAGATATTTAAATGAAAAATTAAATTTATACAAGATATAAGTATAAATGTGTATTTGGTGGAGATACGATTCGTTAGTGTGGGCTTCTTATTTGCTCTTTTCCAAATGATAGAATAATACTATATTCTTCCATCAATTTTACTAACCACTCGCTTTCTATAATCTTCTGCAAACAAGATGAGATTAGGTAAACCAGGAATTTGAGGGTTAACTCATAATTATTCCATAAATATCACATTATATTATAGTACACATATGTGTATATAGGTGGTTGTGTACGGGGAGGGGGTGACATGGATATGTTTGCGTATACATTTGAGTATTAGAGATTAGACATGAAGACAGGAAATTAGAGCAGACAATAAAGATATACTAGGAATTAAAATAAATATAAATAGATCTGTCTTGAATGAGAATACCCCATTTTCCACAAGTTGTACTTTCTCCTGTGCGTATGGTTTCAACCCTAAAGATGGGACTGCAATTGAAGTCCAGAAAATTCGTAAAAAGAAGAGTGGAAAATCTTGCTACAACGTCATTTTCTGACAAGCCGCTGATGCTGGACTCAAAAAGTGAAGGGCAAAGTGAGAACCCACCAATCAAGGCCAATAATCGTTGCACCTGAAAATAGACATAATTCAAGATTTTACCGACCTACGAGTGCTATCAATTGTCCCGCACAAGAAAACGGCGGCGAACATACAAACAAGAAGGACAGCACTGAGCAATTTAAATCAACATTTAAATAGTAAATTAAAAAATGCCAGGAGATTTCGTGCTTAGGCAACTCTGTCTAGATTTGCAGCATCGTAATGCGTCCTATGAAGACATCTGCAGAATTTCAGCAAAGATAACTGCCTTCGGGACACTCATTTGTCCCTCGAACTTGGCATTTATAAGATTAACTTTTGCTAGTGGTGGAATGGAAGAGTCAGACAAAATGTAGAACGAAGTGAACAGCGTGAACCAAAAAGTCCTATTTGAATTCTCGAAACTTTGTTGAAACGTGGGCGCCCCACTTTGCCTTACAGGTAAGTTTGCGCATTGTTATTATGACATAAGACGTTAGGCTTGAAGATCATAGTTGCTCACATAATTTGGTTACTCTTGTTTAAGAAGCACAGATTGAAATCTCTGTCTACTTTGTAATACCAATCAGGAATTCGTATTCTGTTTTAAATGTTTTAAGACTAAATTAGCCATCGTCAAAATTGGACGGCCCTGCACGCTTCATTATTATTAATTATCTTCGTCGAACTCTTATCCTACCCCAGGAGTCTCCCATTGCAGTAATTCAAATTAGTATTTAAATAGCCCATTCCATTGAATTTAAACAACAGTTTAACTATATATGTATATATATATATATATATATATATATATATATATCTGACAGATTCCAATTATTATATGTCTTTATCGTCTCAACTGTATGACGCGTAGAGTTGAATTATTAACATGGTCATATTTGCAAACTAGTATAAGTTCGACTCATCTTACTGAAATTGAATACGTCCAGTTACGAATTTGCCTTTAATTTGGCATGAACCTGGTGTGTTTAAGTATTAAATTTCCTTCCTTTCACATAGAAGTTTGGAGCATATTGCAAGTGGCTGACTTGAGACCATTTTTATTACCTATTTTATTCTACCAATATTAATCTTTTGATTATTTTGGCGTCAGGTGATACTATGACCCTAAGATCTACTTAGATCTTTCAGTTTCAACATTCTGATCCAAATGAAAAACAGCATTCAAAATCGATAATCATATTGAAAATTAACCGATTACTACCAAATTCTATTTTCATTAGTTTTGTATATGTTTGCTTCTGATGAGTAGGTAAGAAAATAATTTAAAAAATAATCTGTTAACTCATATATATATATATATATATATATATATATATATATATATATATAATAATAATCAGACTGTGTACAATTCATTAAAGCATATATGTCGTCCCTGCTTCAATTGAACGTTATCCTGTATTCCCAACGTTCACCGTTTAGTGAGCACGACGTGGACAATATAGACACAATTATATAAAACAAATTTTATTCAAACATTATATCTATATTTTCATTAGTTATTTCATGTGTCTTATTAAGAGTTTCTTAACAAACGTGCAAAAGTTCATGTGCGATGTTCAATATGCCCGAAATATATTATTAAATTCTGTGCTTATTTACAAAATAACACTACAATTATTAAGTAGAACGATTAGATAAGTGTAATTATGGTAAGTATGATATTGAGGTACATTTGTGGATATAAAGGACACATTGAAAAGAAGTGCCAGATTGTAGCGCAGTCAGCTTGAAATATGTAGTCTGCTCGGATCTCTGCTCTTTACTAAGTTCAACAAAATTCTCTCTTCCAAATCCAGAAAGCATCATAGAAAGCAGTTTATAAATAAGGGAGCTACAATCGTTTTGGATGTATTCCAATACGCGAAGAATTTATTCTCCATCATGATTTGAAACATCATATTATATATTTTATAGTTATGAGGTTGATTATTACAATATGCAAACAGACCATATAAGGCTGGGAAATGACAAATTTCAGAACCATTATCTACACCCGCGGAGAAACTGAGAGTTTACTGCATAGACATGTGGCGAAAGCTCAAACATTTAATGTTCGTGACTGTATAGAATTTAAACAATAATTGATTGCGCGGGTGGTGGCAAGAATTCTTAAGTCAAGTTTGTGAGCTTGAAGTAAACACCAATCCCATTTTATATAATCATTCGTCGAACAACATAACAAAACTACTGCCAGTCATAGCGCACTGACGCGATTCAACCTTTCATGATCATCATCAGGGTACGACGGCAGAATGAAAGTGAGGGACATCTCAGTTACGTCATTTTACATTGAGTGTATAAAACAAATAGTTAACGCATGCAAATGATAAATTCTTATTCAGCCACTCTAGTCTCAATTAGTAAGATGATAATAACAGTTATGAAAATGCACACACACACACACACACACACACACACATTTGACATGCGAATATCTAATGAAACGTCAGTCTGAATTATAAATGTTATGGCTAGAGGAAATAACGCGCTTGCTTCATTAGTTTCGTTTGTTAAACTTGTGAGGTATATTGCAACTGATGAAGGCTATCGATAAGTTTAGCCGAAATATTTTAGCAAAAGAAAACTACTGGAACAATGAAAGCTGCGTTAGTCAAAACGCAGATCAGGTAATTTCAATTAATCCAGGTCCGCAAATAAAAACTTCCTTCAAGAAACATTTAACATGGAATTATAGCAGCAACGCCGTTAAATGGTATAATAAATATACACTGGTGAAACAACAACTCGTGAGGCAAGTGTCAAATATTTCCTTTTTAAGTATTTGTTTAAAACATGATGTTATTCCTAAATGTTTTCGTTTTAAATTAAATTTTAAGTTAAATGCTTATGGCATGTCTCTTAAGCATGACCTTTGTATAAATATTATAAAAACTTTGATTCGTGATTTAGTTAAACGTAAGATTATACTTATTAAGGAAAAAACTAAACTAAGATCGATGTTAACTTCTCTTTTGCACGCAGATGATTTTAAATGCATTGAGGATTTCAGTGATAAAGCCCGTAATAGAGAAATAAAAAAAGTAAGAATTAGACATGATAAAAAATTAGCTGACTTGGGAATTTATAGACCCCAAGAAAGTGATAATTTAATCGGGACTAATAGAATAGTAAATCTATCAACATTAAATCTTAAGAAGGATCAAGTTGAACTACTTAACCGTGGTTTAAACATGGCTATTCCTAATGAAAGATCGGTTAGAAACGAATTAATTACTGAGGCTGTCAAAACGGCAAAGCTTCTTTCGGATAATGATAAGGTGAAATTTGATTTAGACGTTGCCTCATTGGTTTTAACACACAAAGAGGATAAAGTTAAGCCTAATTATGAAATTAAACGTCTCAGAAAAGATGTAGTATCAAATAATGTTATATGTCTTAAGGCGGATAAAGGAGGAGCTACAGTTCTGATGAATCAATCTGATTATAACAATAAAATGATAGAACAGTTAAGTAATGCTGAAGTATACACTAAAATAACAAAAGACCCTACTGATAAGTTACAAGGGCAAGTAAAATTATTAATATGATTGCTAGTGAGAAATTGGATTCGACGCATGGTAACACTCTCATTCAAAGAGATACGGTTGCACCCAGAGTTTATGATTTAGTTAAGTGCATAAGCCGGATAATCCTTTAAGAATTACAGTGAATGTACAACACTCACCAACATGTGTAATTTCAAAGTTTTTGTGCCATTGAATGCGAAAATATTCCTATTTCTTAGAACATACCTTGCTTAACTCATATCATTTGGGTGAAATTATTGATAAATATGTACTAGATGAAAAGGATAGATTAGTAAGCTTAGATGTAGTATCTATGTACACAAATTTACCGCTACCTGAGGCTCTGGATGGTTTTAGACGTTTCCTAGTCGATCACCCCTTAATATTAGAAGGAAGCAAAATGACGATAGGACACGCCATGGAGATGATGTGTATTTGTATATCCTCGACTTATTTTAAATTTCGGAAGGAATTTTATAAACGAATTCGAGGGGTTCCAATAGGACAACCTTTGTCGGTCCCAATAGCTAATATCTTTATGCATTATTTGGAAAATAATCTTTTGAATAAAACTACACTGAAACCAAAATTGTATCTAAGATTTTGAATGACATATTAATGCGCTGGAACCATTGTGATAATGAAATGGTAAATTTCTTAAATTTAGTAATCGAATGAGCGAACTCCAATTTAAATTAGAAAGGAAATCGTCAGGTGAATTACCATTTTTGGATGTCAAATCAATTAGAAATGGTCAGAAATTAGGATGAGATCCTTCTTAATTTCAGGCCCAATCACCCGTATCATATTAAAGTCGGTATCTTAAATTCATTAACATAAGAAGTCTTAAGTTAACAGATATAAAGCATAGGAAGTTATATTTAGGTAGACTACGCAATATATCCAAGGCTAATGGCTACCCTCTTCATTTAATAGATGCAACAATGATGGGCTTTGTGAAAAAAATTAATCCTAGTTTGAGGTACATAAAAGCGGATAAGGAGAAGGAAGAGCGGATGATCATAGTATTACTGGACTCTATATTAAGTAGGAAAGTGAAATCATTAGCTTTAAAATTCAATATAAGGACCGTTTTAAAATAGCCCTTTACACTAGGCACTAAACTCCCTAACCAAAAAGAGAAAAGATTGAACTCTTAGAAAAATCAGAAGTGTATGAGATCCCATGCAACGATTGTAGCCTCAAGAGTGTTGGTGAGACCATGCGCCCAAAATAATCAAGAAGAGGTGAACATATAACTGCGTGCAAGTATGGAGATATTGCTAAATCAGATCTTGCTCGTGATGTAGTGGAGACTGGGCATACTATCAACTGGGAGGAATGCAAACGCATAGCAATATGTAGTCGTAATAGGATGACGAGATTGATTAGGGATCTATCGAATTTAAATCTAGAGATAATATTATGAATGAAACAGCTGTTGGAAATCGTTAGGTTCGATTTGGAATATCGCATTAGCTAATGGCAGGAAAAAGCGATTGCATGAATTGGAAATTGGAGCTAGCTCCAGTAAAAGAATAAGAACATCGGATTAAGATTGACTAATTAGTGGGCTTATTGTTCAAGTAATGAATAATCAATGATTAAGAATATAGTCTTTCTAAATTTAATCTCTAACTGCTTGTTTGATTTTTAAGTAATAATTTGTCTGATGCGTGCAAAGGGTAAATTAATGTCTATTGACTGCAGTTTCATTTAGATGTACGTGCATGTGTATCAATTATATTTTAAGGAAGTTTTTTAGTTATGTATACACATACACATGCACAGGCGTGGCGTGCGCCTATTTAATGGTGTGCCAACAACATTTATTAACTTGTCTATCTTGAGTGCAACCCAAGTGGTTTGAATTGAAATTTAGCATGTTCATTCGTCTTTCGGAATTCTAGTTTTATCACTCATGGCATGTTTTTATGACGAGTGTTTCTGAATTATTGGTCTCCCCCCACTAGAAAGTGTGAGGGTAATCTCAGTTACGGTATTTTACATTGAGTGTGTAAAACGAACAGTTAGCGCATGCAAATGATAAATTCTTGTTCAGCCACTCTAGTCTCAATTAGTAAGATGATAATAACAGTTATGAAAATGCACACACACACACACACACATGTGAAACGCGAATATCTAATGAAACGTCAGTCTGAAGTATAAATATTATGGCTAGAGGAAATAACGCGCTTGCTTCATTAGTTTCGTTTGTTAAACTTGTAAAGGTATATTACAACCGATGAAGGCCATTAATAAGTTTAGCCGAAATATATTGGAGAAAGAAAAAGTAAATTACTGGAATAATGAAAGCTGCGTTAGTCAAAACGCAGATAAGGTAATTTCAATTTAATGCAGGTTCGCAAAAACAATCTTTATTTAAAATACGAGAAAGATTCGCACATTAGACAACCCAGCAGTAAGCACCTCATCCTACCTGACCCACCACAAGCGTTAGCAGTATAATGGTATTGCATGAGGCATTCAATGTTCACAGGTAAGTCAGTCGACATGGCATTTCGACTAGGTCGATTTAGATCTTTTTAAATTACACTAAATTATGTCAAACGAAATGTCATTATTTTCAATAGCTATTCCATTTGTCTTATTAGGAGTTTCTTAACAACGGTGCAAAAGTTCATGCGTCATGTTAAATGTGCCTGAAACATATTTGAAGTTCTGTCCTGATGTACAAAATAACACCACAATTAATAAGAAGCACGATTAAGTAAGTGTAAATATTGTATTTTTTAACAACCTGAAGTACGATATAGAGTTTCTAAATTCGAGATACATTTGTGGATTTAAAGGACACATATATTGCAAAGAAGCGCCCTCGCTTCATTTTAAAAACTGATTAACTGGAGAAATAGAGCACACGAACTCATTTATATATATATATATATATATATATATATATATATATATATATATATATATATATATATATGGCAAAACAATTCTTAAATCAAGTTTGCGAGCTTGAAGTAAACACCAATCATATTTTATTTAACCAGTCGTCGAACAACATAAAAAAACTACCGCCAGTCATAGCGCACTGACGCGATTCGACCTTCCATGATCATCATCAGAGTACGACGGCAGACTGAAAGTGATGACCATCAAGTATTATTAGGTGTTGCGAACCTAGTAACAAATTAGTTTAGTTGTGACCGGAAGGATAAACCAAAGGCAGCATGAACGGAAAGTATAATCTCATGCACATTCGTTTCGTGCTTACTGGCGACTCATCAGTAGGAGCCGGTATTACGCCCTTTAACCACTATATATTTGGTAGAAGACTGTGGAATAATAGGACGGTACAATCTCCTAGACGAATGTGTAAACATGCAATAGTGAAGCTAACATAATCTAAAGTCAACGACAATGCGACTTCAACGCTAACTCACACTATATAATACATATACCGAGTCTGTAAAGGATACTAACACTATGGCTATTGTGTTAGTAACCGATACCAACATTATTGTACCGAAAAAGTACATGTTACTAACACTATTAAATCATGCATAGCTTCGCACTAAATTCAAAATGGCACCAAATAATCTACAAGAGGCTGTGCAATTCATTAACACTAACATTATTAGTAATGATGACTTTGATCGGGCGAATGTTAGATGCAGTAAAGTCCAGATCGTGTGGTTCAGTAAAGATGCATAAACAGGTTGGCTCAATAGAAATAACTGTGAATGCCCAACACTTCCAAACACAAAATATTTCCCCCTTCCCATGCCACAGAAGGAAATATCACTCGTATTTGTTCGATGCTATATTGAGGAGTGCATATCAATTGCTTGAGTCTGTCAATAAATGTAATTTGAATTTAGACACCTTTGTAGCCTTAGATCTATGTACAGGTATCTGATGATACAAACGCCGATTCAATTATACATACACACGTGTCAGAATAAACTGGGCCTTGCATAATTTCGTAACGGCAATTCGTTTAGTAGACCAGTTTCCCCTTATTGGGAACTCATAACGTACTCTTACTTTAGTTATTATAATCAAGGTTGCGGTCTTGATAGAAACACCTGACCCATTAATTACTTATATGTCAGTATAAACTAAGAATTGTATAGTGTAGAAAAGGCAATTAATCCAGTAGACCGGTTTCGTACTCATCATGTACAGGCCAGTATTTGCAGCGGACGGGACTCGAACCTGTGCACGTCTGCTTCGGAATCTGGTGCTCTAACCACTGAGCTATCCTGCCGCACACTACACTACACAAAATTTTCAGTTATATACTAACTAATGTAAATTGGTTAGTCTATTTATTTTATGTACCTACCTTTGACAGCATAAACTAAGTAATTTATTTTGTATTAAAGGCACTTCCGATGTTTTTTCTCTCCGTCTTTATTGGTAACCCAACACATAATGTAAAGAATTGCAGAGGACTCGGCCCACACCAGAAATTCGCAAACTTTCGGCTACCGGACAAAACCGGTTGCCACGACAAAATTTCACTCCCACAAGATTTTGGTCGAAGGCTGTACAGGAAACCTTATATTAAAGTAAATTTCTATATTTAATTATTCTATTTTCATAATTTTAAATCTACGTGTGTTTCTTAGTCATAAATAAAGTCTGAATAAATCCAATTGATTTAATATTTTAGCAGAAATTTATAAAATAAATTTTAGCAATAATTTGTAATACAATACTTTTTAATTCAATATTTTAACAAGTAGTAAAGAAAGTTAAATTAAAATATAGGAGCCAACCTAGACCCTATGTACTGTTAGAATTAAGGCATAAGTAAATTCATCATCTGCAGGAATTTGGTCATCCTTCCATTAAGGCAGCTATCAGGATTTGCACTGATAGACACTTATGGCCTAAGCTGTCTAAGGACACAAGGGCTTGTGTAAGGAAATGCTAAGTTTGGAGTCACACTAAAACTGAATTTAAACGAATCATGGACCATCCAAGTCAGAGCTAGCTCGCAGATGAATTCCACCAATTGACTCGACAATCGCAAAATACTAAGAGTCGCATTTAAATATTGTTGAAAGCGGAGAGCGAGAGGTGTGGTTATAAAACTTCTCAAAAGTATTTTTAAAGAAACTGAAAAAGTTAAAACATTTAACATTGCAAAACGATATAAATTAGTCTTACGTTACATAACCATTAATTTACGCCAATATTAGAAGTACTAGGAAAAAAACACTTTTTCTGTATATTTTTTCTTAACAATTAACGATTTTTAAGTTTTTAATATTATCTGAAACTTGGCTCAGCAAGGACATTGAAAATCATGAATTTGAAATGCCTCATTGTACTTTATTTAGAAAACACAGATCGTTGGATAGACGAGGTGGAGGAGTACCTATTTGTAGTAAATATTTGTTCAATGCGAAAATGTTACATACTAGTGAACAAAGGACTGTCATTGATTTCACATCTATGCAAACTGATAATGTGATCTTAACGGCGATAGATAGGCCTCCGTAGGCCAGTGAAAATGATGATGTGTTTTTCACCAATTCTCTTCAATCTATTTTTGATTTTCATGGTTATAACGTGGTGGTAGGCGATTTTAATAAGATGCATGACTGCGAAATAACCCATCTTTTCTCTAATCATTATCTAAAGCAAATTATAAACGAAACAACTAAATGAATGCTCAGATCATACGTAATTAGAAATTGAATTGGTTAACTGACACAGTTATGATGCTGTAAATAAATTTAAAGAATGGGATCACAAAAAAATATTTTACGATGGAACAACATGAGTAGAAAAATTCAGAAACTTACTTTTGAGAATACACACGTTCAACTGTCCAGAATTAACTGGAATCGTTTTCAAGTAACATTTTTAATGCTTAATTATGAATGTTTTTATTTTATGAACACTGATGAATTTTTTTCTTCTGTTTCAACGTTATTATCAAATCTGTTTCATACGTCTTCGTTTACGGATATCATACCGAAAAGAATGGATAGAAAATTGTGTTAATTAAACGAGACAATATACTGAAATGAAGTCTTATTAGAAGTATTAAAAATGAGGTTAGATTTGATGGATAATGAAATTAACTCATCACTACAGATTCTCTGATTAATGACGTTTTTGAAAGCAAGCTTCAGAAGAAATTAATGATTTAGGCATAACTATTCAATGCACAGCTTCGTTCGATAAGATATTTATATATATTTGTGCCCAACTTTTCTTGGCACTGCTTACTATCCTTTTAACATTTCTCTCAGCTATCAACTATTGTTAAATTGTATTGCCTATATATGTATATATGGCGGAAGCTGCAAACAGTCAATGTTCGTGACTGCATAGAAATTGTGCAGCCGATATTTCCAGTGAAGTTCAATATATGCGAGACTGCTAGAGGTGAGAACCGCATATCTAAATTTGATTTCTATATATATTCAATGCGGTTTGATCCTCGATAGTCAGTTTGCCGTCGTACTCTGATGATGATCAAGGAAGGTCGAAACGCGTCAGTGCGTTGCGGCTGGCGGTGGTTTTGTTATGTCGTTCGACGACTGGTTAAATACAATGGGATTGGTGTTTACTTCAAGCACGCAAACTTGATTTTAAGAATTGTTACCACCAACCGCGCAATCAATTATTGTTTAAATTGTATTGCCTATATATGTATATGTGGCGTAAGCTGCAAACAGTTAATGTTCGTGACTGCATAGAAATTGTGCAGCCGACATTTCCAGTCAAGTTCAATGTATGTGAGACTGCTAGAGGTGAGAGCCGCATATCTAAATTTGATTTCCATATATATTCAATGCGGTTTGATCCTCGGTAGCCAGTTTGCCGTCTTACTCTGGTGATGACCATGGAAGGTCGAAACGCGTCAGTGCTTTGCGGCTGGCGGTAATTTTGTTATGTTGTTCGACGACTGTTTAAATACAATGGGATTGGTGTTTACTTCAAGCTCGCAAACTTGATTTAAAGAATGAGTTTAGATTTGATTTATAATGAAATTAATTCATCATTGCAGGCAATCTGTCAACGGCCAGAAAGGATCATATTGGCTAAACTAAAGAGTAATCCTAAACTAGAATACAAACTCCTATTTAATTACATTAAATAAATTAATGCTCATATTACCGATGGATAATACTTCGTATGAATTAACCTGTGAAAAGATGGATGGATTCGGTAATTTGATATGTAATCTAAAGAATGAAAGCAATATTATGGATCTAACTGATCTTTCGGATAACCAAAAATTATCTTTTCAATAAATCCAAAAATAGCGAGTTCTATAAAAATAACGTAGCACCAGATTTGTACGATTTCAGTAGGTATTTAATAATATAAGGTTGGAGAATAAGCAATGACAAGGTGGAAGCATTAAATATCGATAATAGAACAGATTTAAATTATGTTTATTTTCTTGATTCTGTGATTAATGACGTTTTTGAAAGCAAGATTCAGCAAGAAATTAATGATTTAGGCATAATTATTTTATGTACAGCTTCTGCGGAGAGACTGACTGAAAGAATAGTTAGCTGCGCTAAGAACAGGTGAGTGCTAATAAATGGAAATAACTTATCGAACGATATCAAATTACAAATGCATATTATTTGGATTAGGCCGAAACTGGTATATACAGCCGCTACTTGGAACCCCATGAAAACGTGTATGCAAAATAATCGAGAAGCTGTATGCCCTCAGGAATTTACTTTTTCGTGATTAAACAAAAGACCAGGATAAATGTGATCAACAAAATATCTCCCTGACATTTTTTATCAACTATCTCTATTATTGTATTGGTAATATTGTGCATTAGAACATTATAATAGCTATCGTTGCATATAAAAAAAATATTAGTCACGCTTTTTACTTATGCATAAAGATACAGCTGCATTGTACCTTAATCTTCACGTTATCATGTCAGAGAACAGTTTATAGATTCGCCACACACACACACACACACACACATACACACACACACACATATATATATATATATATATATATATATATATATATATATATATATATATATATATAGACAATGCAATTAATTGATTGCGCGGGTGGTGATAACAATTCTTTAAATCATGTTTGCGAGCTTGAAGTAAACACCAATCCCATTGTAATTAAAGAGTACGACGTGTACAAACAGCAATGGAGTAAACTTCATGTGAAGTTTTCTACGACGCGAATTTAAAGCCAACTCATTAGCATCATGTACTTTTTGGGTACTATAATGTTATTATCGGTTACTGACAGAATAGCCATTGTGTTAGTATAATTTACAGACTAGGTATATATATATATATATATATATATATATATATATATATATATATATATGTATATATATATGTTTATATAGACAATACAATTAAACAATAATTGATTGCGCGGGTGATGGTAACAATTCTTTAAATCAAGTTTGCGATCTTTAAGTAAAGACCAATCTCATTTTGTATTTAACCAGTCGTCGAACAACATAACAAAACTGCCGCCAGTCGCATCGCACTGACGCGTGAGGCGAAATGTTAGTCATCGTTGCTTCTCCTATTTGTGCACAACGCATTTTCAAAATTTTGGTGTGCACACCATCTCTTTCATTTCTCACTTCATTTCTACCCCAGTGTTTGGGTCTCCAGTGGTTCAATTCACGCCATGACGTCAAAATGTGAGAAGTTGAAATCAGTGCAATGGAAATAGTTGATTTTTGTCTACCTTAAATTGTAACCTCCGAAAAGCACTGTCATTAAATTGATTAAAGCGTTAAGATGAAAGGTTAGAAAAACGAAATGTGCACTGACTCATCAGTTTATTGAATTTACTCGTTTCGAGCATAGATCATATTGCTTTAATAATAGTTTGAACCATAGGATGGTGTATAGCCGTAGCCCGAGGCATAGCTCGAGCCGTAGCCATACGCGGGTGTATAGCCGTAGCCCGAGGCATAGCTCGAGCCGTAGCCATAAGCGGGTGTATAGCCGTAGCTAGCTCCGTAACCGTAGCTGGGTTCGTATCCGTAGCCGTAGGTAGATTTCGGTGAATAGTCATAACCCGCGGGTGCGTAACTTGACGCACTGTAGTAGCTGGCGGGGTAGCCGGGTGTGTAGCTGTACCCAGAACTATAGTCTGAAGCGTACCCGTAGCCGGCTCCATAAGCTGGCGCATATACCTGATTGGAATGGTAGACTGGGGCGTAGCCGTAATAGCTTGGCGTGTACTGGGCCGCATAACCGTAGCCAGAACCATATGCTGGCGTATCGTAGTTGGAGTAGCTGCTTGGAGGTGTGTAATCGTAGCTGGATTCGTGCTTCGGCTCATAGCCGTTACTCGAGCCGTACTTCTCACTGGACGCGTAGCCGTAGTCACCGTACGATTCTGGCTTCTTGACTACAACTTTCTCGTACTTCTTCACAATTTTGGGCACAATCTTGGTGTGATATCGAGTCGTGTAGTGTGTCTCCACCTTTGGAACGAACTTTTTGACGTATTTCTTGTGATAGGACTTGACAATATGCTGTTCGTGTTTCTTTTCGTATTCGGGCACGTATTTCACTTCGTATTTGTCCTCGTACGATGGGCCATGGTCGTTCTCGTGCTTCGGCGCATAGCCGTACTCCTCTTTGTGCGCGTAGCCTTCCTCGTATTTTGGCGCATAGCTGTCCTCGTACTTCGGTGCATAGTCGTTGTCGTATTTATGCGAATAACTCGTCTCGTATTTGCTCCCATGGCTGGCGTCTTCCTTTGAGGAGTGGCTGTCGTAAGCAGAGGCGTATCCGTCAGCCTGAACCTGGCGCCAGTTGGCTAGAATAGCCAGCGCGAAAATTAGAGTAGTGGAAAGGCTGTTTGTCTTCATGCTCCAGTTAAACACAACTAAAGGTAATAATTCGCCATTTTATATGCCATAAATAGGCAGCGATTGGCCAAACTAACTGCTTGTCACACATTAACAGCGTCGTTGTGCTCACGTGCGCACAAGGTTGAAAAGGTCGCGATTTATTGGCAATCATCGATTTTTAATCGCCACAATGTCAACTCTGTCCAGATGTGGATAAATCGCCAAACAGATTTTCACGTGACAAATGCATTATTAATTTCGGAAAAAAATCAAGATAACTCAACTATCGTGCACAAATTTGTGTAAACAATAAGGCCACACAAACAGCTCATTATATAATTCGAAACAGGTATGCAATTGCTACGATTGTTAAAATAAAAGGCAAGCAAGAATGCAAAAAAGAAATATTTAAAAAACTAGAACGATTGCATTGGGTTTTATGAAGACAAAATACGACAGGTACATTCACTATAAAGTATTATTTTAGCTTTTCTGTATATATATATATATATATATGTATATATATATATATATATATATATATATATATATATATATTTAATATTCTTTAATTTCAACTCTAGAACTGGTAACATTGTGTTCGCGAACATTTCTTAAGGAATGGCCAGTTTATCTCAATACACCTTTTTTCTTAAATATTATACAGCGCATTAATATATGCTATTTAGACTAAATATGCAATTATTTAATTCATGACGCTTTCGAAATTTTGCAAACCATAGAGCAAATTATCACAATATTTCATCTTTCATTTTTCAGGTCAAAATGTCGATGTATTCTATTAACCGATGTCCATTCACTACATTTTTGTTACATTGAATAAAACATAAAACAAGTGATCGAACTGGAAATATATTTAAAAAAGGATCACCTAATTTCATTAAGCTGTCTTTACTATATTCATTTTACCACGAATGTGATAATTTTTTTAAATATACACAAAAATTTATTTCTTTTTTCAATCGCAAATTCATTTATTGTTTTCAAATGTTGCCCAGTCATTCAATAATCCAGGCATTCCTTTACTAAATCTTTTTTTAAA
Source organism: Eudiplozoon nipponicum (assembly GCA_029291075.1). Taxonomy (NCBI): domain Eukaryota; kingdom Metazoa; phylum Platyhelminthes; class Monogenea; order Mazocraeidea; family Diplozoidae; genus Eudiplozoon; species Eudiplozoon nipponicum. Next base: position 14,752 of record JAQBSW010007386.1, on the reverse strand, counting down.
TTCATTCACTTATTTACTCAATTATTCATTCATTTATATAATAAAAACGAACATTGGTTGCGCGGGTGGTGATAAAAATTATTATAATCAAGGTTGCGGCCTTGATATAAACACCTGACCCATTAATTACTTACATATGTCAGTATAAACTAAGAATTGTATAGTGTAGAAAGGCAATTCATCCAGTAGACCGGTTTCGTCCTTATTGGGAACTCATCAAGTACTGTCCAGAATTTGCCGCGGACAGGATACGAACCTGGGCACGTCTGCTTCGGAATCTGGTGCTCTAACCAATGAGCCATCCTGCCGCACACTACACTGCACACAATTTTCAGTTATATACTAACTAATGTAACCTGGTTAGTCTATTTTGCCTTTAGGTGGAGCTCATATGGCATCCATTTAGACCCAAGGTTCCAACTAACCATCCACAATCTGTCATTACTGAACAGACACCACACTGCATGGGTAAGTGGTATTGAAATGAACATTTATATAATTAAACGATCATTGGTTGCGCGGGTGGTGATAACAATTATTATAATCAAGGTTGCGGTTTTGATATAAACACCTGACCCATTAATTACTTACATATCCAGTAGACCGGTTTCGTCCTTATTGGGAACTAATCATGTACTGGCCAGAATTTGCCGCGGACAGGACTCGAACCTGGGCACGTCTGCTTCGGAACCTGGTGCTCTAATAACTGTTATGACCACCCGCGCAACCAATGTTCGTTTAATTATATAAATGTTCATTTCAATACCACTTCCCCATGTAATGTGGTGTCTGTTCAGTAATGACAGATTGTGGATGGTTAGTTGGAACCTTGGGTCTAAATGGTTGCTATATGAGCTCCACCTAAAGGCAAAAAAGACTAACCAGGTTACATTAGTTATTATATATAACTGAAAATTGTGTGCAGTGTAGTGTGCGGCAGGATGGCTCAGTGGTTAGAGCACCAGGTTCCGAAGCAGACGTGCTCAGGTTCGAGTCCTGTCCGCGGAAAATTCTGGTCAGTACATGATGAGTTCCCAATAAGGAAGAAACCGGTCTACTGGATGAATTGCCTTTTCTAATCTATACAATTCTTAGTTTATACTGAGATATGTAAATAATTAATGTGTCAGGTGTTTATATCAAGATCGCAACCTTGATTATAATAATATTTATTCATTCATTCGTTAATTTAAATATTTTCTCCATCAGTGATTGCTTTCGGATGTATAATAAAATATCAATAATTTCGTTAAATATCAAATTGGTTATTATTCGAACCAATACTTGTAATTCACGCTAATCTATTATATTTTTGAATATTTTTTGAAGATACCTGTTAATTTCTTGGTTTTGCCAGACTTTTTTTATTTTTGTTACTTGTTCTAAAAACTTGCTTGGCTTTCTAAATTCGATATCCTATTTATTTAGTAACGTTATGTCCTTCTCTGCGTCTAAATGATAATACAAAATTTTATCTTAACCTTCTGCATTTACAGTTGAATATTTAAAACTTATATTCAAACCCAAATTACGTTCATTTATATACGAGACTGAGTGATCCTTTTATTTGTGTGTTATCGGAAGCATTAAAATCTATTTTTCGATCTTGAAATAAACACGTCCCCTTTATGTACATAACTTTTTCAGTATAAACTAATCATTGTGTACTGAAGAAAAGGCAATTAATCCAGTAATACAATTTAAACAATAATTGATTGCGCGGGTGGTGGTAACAATTCTTTAAATCAAGTTTGCGTGCTTGAAGTAAACACCAATCCCATTGTATTTAACCAGTCATCGAACAACATAACAAAACTACCGCCAGCTGCAACGCACTGACGCGTTTCGACCTTCCATGATCATCATCAGAGTACGACGGCAAACTGACTATCGAGGATCAAACCGCATTGAATATATATGGAAATCAAATTTAGATATGCGGCTCTCACCTCTAGCAGTCTTGCATACATTGAACTTGACTGGAAATGTCGGCTGTAGATTGGTTTCGCTCTTATTAGGAACTCATCACGTACGTGCCAGAATTTAATGCGAACTAGGCTCGAACGTGGGCACGTCTGCTTCGGAATCTGGTGCTTTAACCACTGAGCCATCCTGCCGCACACTACACTGCACACAATTTTCAGTTAAATACTACCTAATGTAACTTGGTTAGTCTATTTTTCCATTAGGTGGAGCTCATATGGCATTCATTTAGACCTAAAGTTCCAACCAACTATCCTCAATCTGTCATTACTAAACAGACACCACACTACATGGGGAAGTGGCATTGAAATGGGCATTTATGTAATTAAACGAACGTTAGTTGCGCGGGTGGTGATAAAAATTATTATAATCAAGGTTACGTCTTGATTTAAACATCTGACCCATTAATTACTTAAATATGTCAGTATAAACTAAGAATTGTATAGTGTAGAAAAGTCAATTCATCCAGTAGACCGGTTTCGTCCTTATTGGGAACTCGCCGCTTACTTGCCAGAAGTTGCCTCAGACATGGCTCGACACCTGGGTCTCTCTGCCTCAGGGTTTGTGACTCTAATCACGGAGCCGTATTTTCGCTCTATGGAGCTGAATGTAAATTAACTAGTAATGCTTAATCGCCATTTGAGCAATGAAATTCAGATTAAATATTCACGAAGTAATTGGATCTTTAATGAGGCCGTTAGTACAGTACAATTGCTTTCAGATATGGTTAAAGTTTCATGTGAATTGTACAGAGCCACAATAGTTTTAGCACAAAATTTATTATTCAAAAGTGACACTATGCAGTTCAGCGTCTCAAAAATCAGTCAAGAACAATGACACTGATGAGTACGTAGAATTACACCGAAAGGATGATTGAATATTTCAACAATAAATATGTATTAATTAAAATACAAGGACAATATTAATTATTTCATTGTACCCTTCCTATGTGTAAATAGAAATAGTAATTGTATCAGATACAAGAATCATTTCTTATTCATTATCTCCTCAAATATCTACTAATGAACATATCTTTCTATACAAATTGGAAAGCAAAACAAGATAGAAATATGTGAACATAGAGAGAGTGTGAAAACATTCTAGGGCAATGGACTTTATATATATATATATATATATATATATATATATATATATATATATATATCGTTACCAGTTTCACCATTATTTAAAATATGAGCAATTTGCGAGTATGTATTACTCACAGGTCATGCTGTTAGAAGCAACAATTTTACAGTTCTGTACAAGGCAAAAAATGCTTCTGGCTTTTGAAGCTATTGCAATTAATAAGCTGAAGCCCTGCTTAAACGTGCAGAAAATAATTCAAAAAGAAATTAAATTGGAATTGAAAAAAACCATAACTGACAGGCCTTCAAAAAAAGCCAATGTTTCGCAAAATATGACCAATCCATCAATTACGGACGCAATTATAATGAAAGCGATGACACACCAAATAACGTTACGCAAAAGGATTGGTCTAAATTGCGCAAAACAAAGACTGACATAGCGGAGAGGGGATTAATTACGACAAATGTACAGTTGGGTTTGGATGAAAGAATATACTAACGAATCCAAAATAATGGCTGTAGATACTGGTAGAAATAAGATTTATTAATAAATGTTATTCCATGGAGTACGTTATTGAAAGGCTAAAACGGAGAGAGTGTATGAAATGGAGGAAGATTTAATTATTTGAGTGTATCATCTCAATTTCAGGACCAATATCTTAGCAATCTTTTTCTGATTCATAAATCAGGCTGAAATTTTATTTACGACAAACCTTTATAAATTGAAAGTTTATATTGGATTTTGAATTAGGTAATCAACTTAAAATTCATATCTGGATGACGCATCATTAAAGAGTGACAGAAGTAAATGTGCTTAATATGCGTGGATGATATTTTCTTTGCGCTTAAGAATAGGTCGCAATCACGAACATTGCTTCAAAGTTAAAACAAAGCGCATAAGAATATCGGCTTCATGTCAGAGCACGAGAAAGATGATCGTCTGCCTTTCTTAGATGTACTATTAAAGAAAGAAACTGATGGTAAATTAAATTGAACTATTTACCATAAACCAACCTGGTCTGCACAGTATTTGCATTACAGCAGTTTTGTGCCGTTTCAATATAAATTATCAACAGTTTGTGGCTGCTTTTCAAGAATTGACAGGTTGGTTAGTCAAGATTCAAATGAAAACGAATATAATAAAGCAATTAACGATTTAATGTCGAATGGCTATCCCAGACAATTAATTGAATCAATTATTACAAGGGGAATTAAACAGAAACAGGCGTATTATGGGCCAGAACAGAAAACAGTCTACCTAAAAATCTCATTTAAGTGGGATGCAGTTTCTCTAATGGCACAAAAGAAAGTTGAAGCAGCATTAACACGCACATTTAATGCAGCTAAACAACGAGTGTTATTTAAGGTAACACACTTGCCTTTATCAGAAATCAAAGAGAAACAGCCGTTAATGTCGATATCAAATATTATTTACCAATATACATGCGCAAGTTGTCGATCAACTTACGTAGGCCGAACGACCAGACGGTTAATTACTCGAATGAGAGAACATTGCAAGTTAAGCGCCTGTTTTGAATCAAATGGTTATCACACGTCTGCAATTGCGAAACACATCATCGAAACATCGCACGTATGTTCTCCAGACGTAGCATTCAAAGTAATTAATAAATGCAAAAACAAAAGGGAGTTAGCCACACACGAAGCTTTATGAATAAACAAATTGCAGCCGGATTTATGCAACCAGAAGAAGTACGTTCTGGCATTGAGCTTGAACTGGAGGGGACACACGCAATTGGTTGGTTTCCGTTTTTCACACTCTCTCTATGTTCATATATTTCTATCTTGTTCTGCTTTCCAATTTATATATAAATATATGTTCATTAGTAGATATTTGTGGAGATTATGCGAAAGAAAAGGTTCTTCTATATGATAAAATTCCTTTTTTGCACATGGAAAGGGTACTATTAATTTGATTAAAGCTCGCATTGACTGGCGGTAGTTTAGTTATGTTGTTCGACGACTGGTAAAATACTATGGGATTGGTGTTTATTTCAAGCTCGCAAACTTGATTTAAATAATTGTTACCACCATCCGCGCAATCAATTATTGGTTAAATGAATTGTAGATATATATATATATATATATATATATATATATATATATATATATGTGTGTGTGTTTGTGTGTGTGTGTTTGGCGAAGCTAAAACAGTTATTGTTTATGACTGCATAGAAGTTATGCAGCCAACATATCCAGTCAAGTACAATGTATGCGAGACTACTGGGGGTGAGAGCCGCATATCTTATTTTGCTTTCCATATATATGCAATGCGGTGTGATCCTTGCTAGTCAATTTATAAATGGAGATCAATCGGATCTTTGCGAAACTGATAGTGCAAAGCGACAACCCACTAAAGGAAACCGTGGATTCTCTAAATATTGGCATTAAACTTACGCCGGTAGACCAGAACTTATTGCTCTCTCTGTTTCTAAGTCATATGCTTTGCCAACTTATTTTGTTATGCAAGAAAGATCTACGCTATTGATGTAATGGAAGCTGTCATAAGCAAGAGAATGGCGTGGCAATGGGGAGCGTACCATCTCAAGTATTAGTGATGACCATTCTAGACCACTAAAGGGACAGGTAAGGAAACGTTTACACCATTTACGTTTAGTTGATTAAATTTGCATTATTGTTAAGAACAGGTCGAGAGTTATTCTGTTCGCTTTAGTAACTCTTTTTAGCGTTAGCAGTTATCGTTTCATCCAGACGAGGTTTGATATTTGCTTCTACCAAATATATAGAAGTCTGACGGCTGCTTACGATGATCATGTATTTATTTTATTCAAACTATGTACGCGTTTTGCTGGTTAAGTATAATGGGATTGGTGTTTGCTTCAAGCTCGCAAACTTGATTTAAAGTATTGCATAAGCATTTGTTCCGAGAAAACGCGTCAATTAGTGCAAAACTTTAAAGAAAGTAAGCACGAAACGAATGTGCATGAGATTATACTTTCCGTTCATGCTGCCTTTGGTTTATCCTTCTGGTCACAACTGAACTAATTTGTTACTAGGTTCGCAACATCTCATACGTACTTGCATATATATTAGCTCTTCGCAACGAACTGTATTTAACAGTATTATTTTGAATTGAATGATGTCATGCTTACCGTGAAATGTGATAACTGATATCGATCAAGGCCAGAGTGTACTGGAATAACAGGTGTTCAGAAATTGTTGTAATTCTTAATTTGAGTGAACTTTAGAATAAATTGATATCCATCAGGTTGGTACCATGTACCAACTCGAAAACCATAGTGTTAGTACCATGTACTTTTCCGGTACAATAATGTTGGAATCGGTTACTAGCACAATAGCCATAGTGTTAGTATCCTTTACAGACTCGGTATATATATTATATAGTGTGAGTTAGCGTTGAAGTCGCATTGTCGTTGACTTTAGATGATGTTAGCTTCACCATTGCAGGTTTACACATTCGTCTAGGAGATTGTACCGTCCTATTATCCCACATTATTGACCAAAATATATATAGTGGTTAAAGGGCGTAATACCGGCTCCTACTGATGAGTCGCCAGTAAGTACGAAACGAATGTGCATGAGATTTTACTTTCCGTTCATGCTGCCTTTGGTTGATTCTTCTGGTCACAATTGAACTAACTTGTTACTAGGTGCGCAACACCTGATACTTACTTGCGTATATATTAGCTCTTCGCCACAAACAGTATTTAACTGTAAAGAATAATTGTCTTCTTGTTATTTTCTAAGGTTCAGTTGCGGACAACAAAATCAAAAGAAGTAGACTAATTTTATCTTAAGAAGAAAAAAATTTCACAACCTGAACTGGTCTGCACAGTAATTAAATTGCAGCACCTTTGTGTTATCTATAGAAAAGGTATCAACAGTTCGCTGCTGTTTCTGAAGAATTGATAGTCTGTCTAGTCCAATGGCTGTCTAAAATAAACAGACATGTGTAGAGCAACAATTGGAGGCAGTCTATTTAAGCATTACTTTTAAGGTAAGTGCTGTTTACCACCCAACACATATGAAAGTATAAATTGTTTTAGCATGTACATTAAAAGCAGCCAAACTACAAGTGTTATTCAAAGTAAAAAAAACTTGCCTTTACCACCAATTAACGAGAACCTGCCGCCAATGTTGACTTCGAAAATTGTCTATCTATATATAACGGTTAGTAGTCGACCAACCCATGTAGGCCGATTTATCAGACAATTGGTATATTGAGTAATAGAGCAATGCAGTTTAAACGCCTGCAACATATAAAGCGGTTGTCGCCCTCATCTTCGAACTCACTCTCAAATTCGTCTGTCCTACACCAGCTTATCCCGATTTGATGCTCGGCCCCTTCTCGATTCGTACTCTATTCGGTCCTACCTAGTCAAACGGAATCTCTTTTTCACCAGACCGAGCTATCACGAGGTTGATGAACGCGCTTCTCTTTTTCAACTCCTCACTACCCTATGGTAAAATATATTGCTAGTCACAATTTCTATTATCTCTATCTATCCTACTATTGATTGGTCCACCCAAAGGTTTGCATCGGACATCGACACCCCTCTCGTCTTCCAACAATTATAACCTCGTTTAACGGACGCCAGTGATCCCTGCACGACACACTGGCTTCAATCTAGTCGACTCCATCCTGGTCAATACTACACTTCATAAATTCAATATCCCCGACAAAGGACTCCGTCGGTCGACGTCTGCTTCCGGTCCGCCATCATTTTCGATCTCACACACAAACACATCTGTCCGGACCCAACCTACCCCGCATTAATGCTCGGACACTTCATGAAATGAACTTAAATTTTACTTGTCTAGTCAAATGGAATTTCATTTTTCGTTTTCACCAGATTGAACTATCATGAAGTTGATGATAAATTTTCTCTTCCTCAACTTCTCCCCTCCCTGCTATTAAATACTTCGCTAGTCACAATTTCATTCACCTCCACATATCCTACCTTTGATTTGTTATTTCAATTGTTGAGCCTTTTGGCCTTTGTTGCCAAATAGATGTATTGTTATTATTATTTTTATTATTATTATTTTTAATATTATTGTTATTATTATTTTTTAGCAGAACCATATATATACCCGGCAAAAGCTGCTAAAAGTTTAAGTTCGTGACTGCATGGAAATTATGCAGCCAACATTTTAAGTCACGTAAAGTTTATGCGTCTCTATTAGAGGTGACAGCTGTATATCTAATTTTGCTTTCCAAATACAGGCATTGCGGTTTGATCCTCGCTAGTCAGTTTGTCGTCATACTCTGAGGATAACAATGGAAGGTCGAAACGCGTCAGTGCGTTGCGGCTGGCGGTAGTTTTGCTATGCTGCTCGATGTATGGTTAAATAAAATGAGATTGCTGTTTGCTTCGAGCTCGCAAACTTGTTTTAAATAATTGTTACCACCACCTTCGCAATGATTGCTTATTTAGTTGTATATATATATATATATATATATATATATATATATATATCCGCAACACTATTTCATTAATATTACCATCATCATCATCATCATCATCATCATCAATCATCATCAATATCATCATGTAAATACACGTTTCCGTTTGTGCAACATAGCAATCAAACAAATCACGGGCGTTCTTTAGGCGTGGCATTTAATGTAATCGACAAATGCGATAGCAGAAATTAGCTAGCAATTTATGAAGTGCAGGAGATAAACAAATTGCTGCCAGATGATTGAAAGGAGAAAAAATGTTCGGCCATCGTGCCTGACATTGAGGAGGTGGGCACAAATGATTGGTCGTGTCTCTAATTCACACTCACTTCTCGTTTTATTTTACTTTCTCTTTTGCCTTTCAGTTATTATATTGTGAAGTTACCCACTTTTGCTGAATATGTGTATATATTATAATCATGGAAATCGTAATCATGATAATAAAAATAATATTAATCATCATCATCCACATCCTCATCATTTTCACCATATCCGTCAAAACTATCATCATCATCATCAACACCGTCAGCAGCAGCAGCATCATCAGCATCCTAATCATTATCATATCCTTCAAAACTATCATCATCACCATCACTATCATCATTATAATCATCATCATAATGTTAAATATTATCATAATACTATATGTCTACGCAATCATCATCAGTAAAATCACTATCACCGTCATCATCATCGTCATATCCGTCAACACTATTAATATCATTATTAATATCAACATCATTATCATCGTCATTATTACTATTTTCATCATCATCATAAACATCATCTTTAGTATTAGTCATATTATAATATTTTAAAATTATTATGTTTATTTTTTTATCACTGTAATATAATTACCGTAATATTGGATTTTTTTGAGGATAGGAATCTTTGTTACACAAATTTATTATAGCTATGTAATATTTGAAATATTATTTCTCTTGAATATTTTAATTTAAAATTTAAAAGAGTATTAGCTGTTGAAAATTACATATATCATTTCCATGTTTTCTTTTGGAAGAATACAATTCTGGAAGATAGGTAATACTCATTGGAATGTAATAAACGCCTGGTTAATACATTGTGTAATAATTTATTCAGTATTGTGCTCACCTAACTGCTTTCAGACTGGATTTGACAGTTTACGCTATAATTCTATCATCCTTCATCATCATCTTCATCATCATCATCATCATCATCATCATACAAAGCCATACAAAAGCCAAAAGTGACTAATGTTTTACTTTCGTATAATAATAATAACAATAATAATAATAATAATAATAATAATAATAAAAATAATAATAATAGTAATAATAGTAAACATTAATAATAATAATAATATAATAATAATAATAATAATAATATAATAATAATAATAATAATAATAATAATAATAATAATTAATAATAATAATAATAATAATAATAATAATAATAAATAATAATAATACATTTATTTGGCATCAAAGGCCAACTGGCCCGACCATTGAAATAACAAATCAAAGACAGGATATGTGGAGAAATTGTGACTAGCGAAGTATTTAATAGCAGGGAGGGGAGGAGTTGAAGAAGAGAAATGTTATCATCAACTTAATGATAATTCAATCTGGTGAAAAAGAAAAACTAAATTCCATTTGACTAGACAAGTACAATTGGAGTTCAGTCCACGAAGTGTCTGAGCATCAATGCGGGGTAGGTTGGGTCCGGACAGATGAGTTTAAGTGTGAGATCGAAAATGGTGGCGGACCGGAAGCAGACGTCGACCGAAAGAGTCCTTTGTCGGGGATATTGAATTTATGAAGTGTAGTATTGACCAGGATGGAGACGACTAGATTGAAGCAAGTGTGTCGTGCAGGGATCACTGGCGTCCGTTAAACGAGGTTATAACTGTTGGAAGACGAGGGGGAGTCGATGTCCGATGCAAACCTTTGGGTGGAACATCAGGGTTTTTGAGTTTCCGGACTTCCGCTGAAACAAAAGGAAAATGTTTGGATGAGCAAAAAGTAGTAAAGTTTCCACTATATGAATATGATAGAGTGAAAAATGAGATTAGAAGTGGTACCAGGGAGTCAAAAGTGAGAGATTTAAACCGAGAGAGGGAAAAGTGGAAATTAGATAACCTCCGGAGGGATTTCGCCCTCCGAAATCATTAAAGAGAATAGCCGAGGGAGAAAGAAATAATATGAATTGAGAAGGAACCAATTTCGCTTCCAATCGGTCGTTTCACAAAGAAATTTGTTAAAGAAGTACTTATGATCCGCCTTGTTAAATTCGTGCTGGAGTAGGAGCTTAATGTCCGTGGGAAGAGCGTTAAATACACTGCTGGCTTCGGAAACGAGATAGATTTTTTTAACATAAGGTAGGGTTATGGCTAGATAGTATAGAAGATTTGCTAGAACGTGTGGCGTAGTGGTCATTTGGGTGAGCAAAGTTGGATAGTGATGGGAAAGTTGTGCTCTTATGGATAAAAGAAATGAATCGAAGGTGACGGATAAACCAAAGCGGTAGACGATTTGCGAGGAGTTGGCGTTCCGATAATTTTGGCTGTGGAGGATGACTCGCTTTAGAAATATGGAGGATATCTGTTCGCTGGTATACGAGGAGGCGAGAGTGAGAGGATAGTAGAATTTGCTAGCGTATGAAATGAGGGATAGGACTTAGACCTTGAATAGTGTGAGTTGGAGAATGGGGTTGTTAGTCTTGAAGCAAATCAGACGGGCCCATTTGAAGAGTTTGGAAGTAGTGTACGTATGGTGAGGGGAAATGTCTAAGCATTTTGAAAAATAAATGCCAAGGTATTTGGCAGAATCTATTATTTCAATATCGAGGGGATTTGTTGCAACTGGGAGAGAGCAAAATGGGTCAGAGGAGAGTTTCATTAAACGAATCTTGGCGGGGTTTATTTTCAGACCGATACTGCTGAGCTGCGAGCGGAGCGAGAATAAGAGCTCCGATATAAGGGGTAAGGTGCGGTTGGATGCTGTGGGGTTACTGCATAGGATAACCATGTCATCCGCATATTTGAACAGCTTGAAGAGGTTGTCTTCAACCTTTACCCGCGCGAGAGTAAGGTTGAAGAGATTAGGACCAAGTACGAAGCCCTGGGGAATTCCATATCGGATAAGGGCTGGTCTCGAGTGACTTTTACATTCGCGCATCGGTTTTGGAGATAGTAACTGATAAGATTGGGGACGTTGCCGCAGATACCGCTTCTCAATAAGGCGGATTCAATTGCTGAAAATGACAGCGAATCAAAAGCCTTGGATATATCCAGGAAGAGGAGAGTGCATTCATGAACTTTGGAGAAGGAGGAGTAGAAATGATTGAGAACACTATCTAAGTTGGTGGAAGAAGAGCAGCCACTCAAGAAACCATGTTGATCATCGAGGAGAAGTTTTCCCGAGACTTAATGAAGAGGTAGATTAGGTTGTATAAGACCCTGTCGAAGATTTTGGTGAAAGAGGAGACGATGGTAATGGGGCGGAGATCTTTGAATAAGGAGATCGACGAAGTGCCATTTTTGGGATAGGAGAGATCGTCGAGTTAAGCCAGTCAGGTGGAAGATAGGCAGTTTCGAGGCAACGGCTGATAACATCAGCAACCAGAGAGAAGACATTCCAGCCAAGAATGCAATCATGCTGACCGAGACACCATATTGATCGAATTGGTGTTTAGATTTAATGTCTTTAATTGCTTGCTCGACGGAAGCCGGTGAGACGTTGAACCAGCTTAGGTTCTCAGTGTCTCCGCTGTCTAACATCACAGCAGGCGGAGTGGGAGTGGAAAAGTAGTCGAGAAGATAAGTCAAATAGGAGTCGGTGAAGCAGGAGTCGTCCTACTCAGAGAAGTTTATATACGAGGTTTTGGGATTTTGCAGCAATTGGTGTTTGATGATAGCGAAATTTATCCGGGGGTTAGGAGCTGAGCGGATGCGTCTTTCGATATAAAGCGCTTGTTTGTTGATAGCCTGTTTAATGTGCCCATCGATACGTCTCAGAGCGAGAGCGCGAGAAAGTGTTGATGTGCGTAGTCGAGAGTTGCGTGCGAGGTTGTCGCATGCCTTAAACAAAGTGTTCAGCTTATTCGTCGCGTGTATGTGTTGAATAGAGGTGGCGGAGTTAAAATGGGACGATAGGATGTTATGGACTTCTGAAGAGCATGAGGATAGGTCCCTCCAGTTAACGGCGTCACAGCGTCGGCGAATCTCTTCCCAGTTACTAAATCGCCTGAATGGTTGGGTATTTTCTCTAGGGATAAAAGAGAAAAGAGGAATGAGGAAGGATACCTGACAGTGATCGCGATTAGGGAAGATCTCCCGAGAATGGACAACGGTCACCTCTATGTTGGAGACGACACGGTCCAGTTGGTTATTCCCACGGGTAGGAAAGTGCACGAATTGATTTATCAGGTTGTCCGCGAAGAGTCGAAGCAGTGGGTGACTTTCAGAAGTTAGATTTTGCCTGTTTAACATGGGAAGGTTGAGGTCACCCACAACGACGTACTGATCGGAATGCTGAGAGAAAAAAGTGGATAGTAGTTGAGACCCGCACGTGTCGTCGATGATTGAGAGATTAGGGGGTCTACAGACAACACAGTTAGATATAATTTGGCTATGGAGCTGTAGCTGAAACGGGAAAACTTCCAATCCTAGAGAGTCCGATGTTGACAAACATTTGGGCATGTGAACGAATCGGACATAGGCAGACAGCCCGCCCCCACGTCCGACTGTTCTGTCACTACGAAGGAAAGTGTAACCATGGATGAGGAAAAGGTCATCACAGTGGATGGATGGGGACAGCCAAGTTTCAACACGAAAGCATATGTCTAGTTTGTTAGAGGATAGAAATGCTCGCAGTTGGTTGATTTTGAGCGTAAGTGATCTGCAATTGATGAGAATTGCTGAGAGTGCTCTGCGGAAGTGATGGTGAGATCGCGGAGGAGAAGCGTGCGGGGGCTTCCCGCTGGCGGGCGGGGCAAGATCGAGGGCTGATGAGAGTGACTGACGAAGGGCTCAGCGTCGATCTGGTTATCGGAAGAGGGAGTAAAAGTTGATAGGGCTGGGTCGATATCCCATTTGGCCTTAGGCGCCTTACGTTTATTCGGTTTCTGGGCCACAGCATCCGTCGCAAATGCGACATGGCGTGGGATGTGGAGCTGGCAGATGAAATTGGAGGAGAGAGTACGTTATTTGGAGGCTTTGCGCGGTGTGGTTGACCACGACGGCGTGATAAAGCTTGAGACTGTGTGGGGGGACTGGTTGCGGAGTATGGGCTATAGGTGAAAGGAAGCCCTTCAAATCGGGAGGATGTCAGCAGGAGTGGACTGGAGGATGCCGCAGTGAGCGGCTTTTCTTTGGATTGCTCTAGCCCGGAAAGGCGTGATTAGCTGCAGGAGGGGGAGTAGTGTCCGGCTGAGGGGTCTGGGCTTTCTCTAATTTCTCTGTAGTAGCGTGCTGTCACGCTTTAATTTGACTTTTCCAGATGATAAAAGAGGCGATTGCAGTTTGAGGTGACGAAGCTCACCGTCTCACAGTTATTTGTGCGAGGAGAGAACAAAGGCGCCACCCTTTCCCGAAGAGATCTCTTTAAGATGGCTGAAGTTATCCTTCATTTGACTGATGAGATATGAGTACAGATCGTCCTTTGAGAGAGGGGAGCAAGGAGACCATAAAAGAGGTTTTGCTTGCTGTGGTTTCGTAGGGCAACGTCCCTAGCTATACCATTAAAACACACATCTGCCAGACGTAGTAGATGGGGCTGTAAGGTGGAGATTGAAAGGTTGCCAGTCAGTACTCCAAGAAGTCCTGTGACATCCACCATTTGTTGCTGGAGGTCAGCAATATTGGAGATAAGTTTCTGAGTTAGAAACGGGGAGATGGGGGTTGGTGATGAAATCCGGTTCATGGTTGGGTTATATAGAAGTGAAGATATAGTTTAGAGTACGATAAAAGTGAGTAAAAGAGTGGGTATTAATGAGAGAAAAAGGATGAGTATTATACTGTCAATAGGAAACGGGAAAATCGGGTGAACTACGAATAAATCCTTGGTATCTGAAGGCAAATTCAAACAAAAATATTGTGTAAGTAAAATTATAGGTGAATCCTAGTGATGAAATCAGACAAAAATTCCCGAGGATCTAAAAATAAAAACAAAATGAAACCCGATATCCTTTAAAATTAGATAATTGTTGGAAACCACAAGCATGCCCTCTCCGTTCGT
>JAQBSW010007385.1:0-41126 GCA_029291075.1 Eudiplozoon nipponicum | reverse complement strand
ACATTCCGTTCATGCTGACTTTGGATTATCCTTCTGGTCATATTTAAACCAATTTTTTACTAAAAGGCACAGCACCTATTACACAATTGAATCCAATACTATTTGATTAAGAGTCGCGCAACTTATCTCGCCTTCAATAGGACTGGCACACTTTGATCCAATTTACTTAGTAAAAGTTAAACATCTGGCCTTTTATCAGGTTTTGCTAATCATACGGTTTATTTGCTTAAAATTCTTGAAGATCTTGTTTGTGCTCTTTTGTCAGCAGCTCATTTCCTCCAACGCTCAGTCTATATTTCTCTACATCGCTAGCCATCCCTGCTATAGATACCACCTTAAATGATGTCATGCATTGGAATTCCATTTTTAATCCCTAGTAAACATTTTTTTTCAAACCCTGATTATTTTACTGTCTTGTTCAGTAAGATTCATTTTATAACAGAATAACTTACGATAAATTACAATGCCAACTTTTGATGATTTGACGTTTTAACTCATTTAAATCGACGAAGTAATTTGAAAGGTTAGAAAATTGATACAAATATGTTATTAGGTCTTTGAGTATTTCATTTCTTGTTCTGTTCCTTCCAATTTAGTCCGAATGAACTCTGAGCACCTTTAAATAGGTTTCCGCAGATTACAACAGAATGAATGGATACTCTTTTTTTTCTAAATCAACTAACCTAATTTCCTCGCTTACTGATGCGTTCATTAACAATCTTTTTATTCCTACATTAGTCGGATTCACATCACTTCACCTGCATTGCTCGAGAAACCGCTTTCGAACATCATCTAATTGTGAGCAATATTCCAAGAAGAAGGTATGTTCCGAATGTTTAGCACGCGCACAGCCTATCGAGAAATATTAGCTCACTTCTTGACATTTAATAAGATGATCTTGCAAATAGTTGACACTTAAAATATCCATTTCTGTTTTTGCTATAAATAAATCATTATAACTTAAAGAACAGAAAAGAAAAGAAAAAAATATGTATGCAGACATTTTCTTCCTTTATTCTGTAAAATCAAAAATGAATGTTTTACTTAATTTTGTTTCTTTTTGATTTATAAGCATATACGGGTATAAAAATATATAGGCATTTATTATTTATAATACAGTAGAGCATTTGCTCCATATTATCAGCTGATTTACTGGAGAACTAGAAAAAACTAAATAATATGGTTTAAATGTCAAAAAAGTCCACACGAAAAGTACATAAAAATATATATCAGTCCAAAATGTTCAAATAATAATACGTATTTAATAATGAGCAAACTAAAGTTACTATTAAAGCTAGAAGAGAGCGAGACCGAATGTGTGATATAGAACGTTCAATCACTCCTAATTCAAGCACAAGTTCGAACATTTTCCGTTGCTTTCCAAATTTAATTTACAGTTTTTCATAAATTGTGATCTCATTTCTGTTACTGCATTTTTACTCGTCCTAATGTCCATATCAAATGAACATACGCTTTCGGATTCAATGATGTTTTGCTAAATTGAAGAATAATACACACCATTTGATTTGACACACGTTTAAAATTAAATATTTTTTGGCTTATTGAATGATCGTTTAATCATTGTCATGTAATATATGCCGTTTTAATTTAGAATGGCCACGGTTAAAGTGATCGCTTACTTCGCTTTTATTTTTATATGAATATATTTTTTGTTTGCTTACAGATTTGAATTACTTCAAAACTGCTCATTTATATTTTTATGAACTATTGGGCTAATGGAGATTGTGCTTTATCATTGCAATCCACAATACGAGCAGTATAATTTGTTAATGACATTTTCCTATTTAAACCTTATTTATGTATTTAGAGTGTGAAATTTTAAAAATTGATTCCTCGATTATTATGTCACCAGGAATTGCTTACTGAAAGAGAGAGTTGCGCAGACTACATTATATGATGTTCTTATATGTACATTTTTCACAAAAGGTTAAAATTGTAGTTATGTGTTTCTAATACACCGTTCATAAGCCAACAATGATCTGCTAGTTTCATTCTTTGTATTCTAAAATTAAAGCTGTTCAAAATTAATTGTAATTCACAATTTTAGTAAAATTTAGCATACCTTAAAATTAATTGTACCATGTACCTATTCGAAAACCACAGTTTCGGTACGAGATACCGACTCATCAACCGTAGTGCCGGTACTCTTTATAGACTCTATATATATATTTATATATATATATATATATATATATATATAAATATGGAGTTGGCTTTGAAGGCGTATGAAGACTGTATGAAGTTAGCTCCACTACTGTTTATACCAGTCCAAATGTCGCACATTCCTCACACGAATATATTGTGGGTATAGGGCTTAAAACCGGCTCCTAATAATGAGTAGCCTATAATTACGAATGAATGTCCACATGTGTTTATACCTTCCGCTCATGCTAACTCTCGATTACCATTCTTGTCCTATTTGAAATAATTCGTTACTATAAGCGCATCACCGCATACAAAAATGCATAAATATTAGACCACCGCAAAAATCAGTATCTAAAAGCAGTTATGCAAGTCTGTATTAGGTGTTGCGAACCTAGTAACAAATTAGTTCAGTTGTGACCAGAAGGATATACCAAAGACGGCATGAACGGAAAGTATAATCTCATGCACATTCGTTTCGTGCTTACTGGCGACTCTTCAGTAGGAGCCGTGATACTTACCAACTTAACCTATATATTTGGTGAAATGTGGGATAATAGAACAGTTCAATCTCCCTAGACTGATGTGTAAACCTGCAGTGAGTGAAGCTAACATTATAAAAGTCTCGACAATGCAACTTC
This sequence comes from Eudiplozoon nipponicum, assembly GCA_029291075.1. NCBI lineage: Eukaryota > Metazoa > Platyhelminthes > Monogenea > Mazocraeidea > Diplozoidae > Eudiplozoon > Eudiplozoon nipponicum. The sequence goes on along the minus strand of JAQBSW010007385.1, from coordinate 38,322 downwards.
AGCTTTAAACTCCTCTATAATATATATATATATATATATATATATATATACTGAGTCTGTGAAGGATACTAACACTATGGCTATTGTGATAGTAACCGATACCAACATTATAGTACCGAAAAGGTACATAGTACTAACACTATGGTTTCCGAGTCCGTACATGGTACCAACATGATGGGTACCAATGTATGTTCACCGAAATTAAGAATTACAACTATTTCTGAAACAAGTAACTTGATTGTCTTCTCTGCTCCATTTGGATTGAGACAGTTGTACTGGTCGCATTGGGTTAATTACAATTACGGGAAATTGGGAAATGCTTACAGTATAGTAATAAGACTTTTAGCGCCAGTGTGGTATAAAATGATTGAGAAATTTGTGGTTGTTCAATTGGCGTTTAGCATAACAATATATATATATATATATATATATATATATATATATACTCTATATATATATATATATAAATATTACATTACCTTCAGATATTACAGTATATTTCTAATTAGGAAGAAAAAACACATTAATAACAAAGTGGATAATGGCTATTTATTTCGAGAATACTAAACTTCACTTTGCAATCTTTGCTGGATACCGTCAAGCAGGTTTTCCTAAACTTACCATTTAAAGGCGACGTACCGACCTCAATAATAGCACGGCGGCTGAATAGAATAACTAAGGAGAATTTTTATAGTGTTACATTTAATATCACAGTTAGCATACAGAGAATCATGAGATTGGATGCTAAAGATCAATTTCCAATTCTCTCCAAATCATTCATATTCTACAAATTCTCATGAATGTGCAGTAGCACATATATTGGACGCACGAAGAAGCAATTGATAAACACAATCAAGCGACATTTACCGCAGTAATTGATTAAAAAATGCATGGCACCGTCAGGAAAATCAGCTAAATCCGATCATATTTTGGAAACGGGCACCTAGTCAATTTGACCAATTTCTCAATTCTACAAAAAGCAAAATCGGAAAAATTATTATATATATATGAAGCACTTTATATCAAACACCAAACACCTGGCCTAAATATTCAAAAGTTTCATCAACATGATATTCAAATCGACTGGCCACAAATACCAAAATTCAAAAAAAATTAATAGTATCCAGGCAAGACCGAACACACCCTCGACCAGCCTTATAAACATTCGATCGGATTGACAACAAACTGAAGAGGAAGCCTAAGATTCACCATACGTTGACAGAAATTTTGAAACAATATGAGAATTCAACATTGCAATCCGCACCTGCGCTGTTATCAAGTGAAGAAAAGAAAATTGTGCAACAGGATGAAACGAAAGACTGCACTCGGAAAAATATCATTCGTACACGTAACAGCCAACAATGCCAGCAGTTGGTTAACTCTTAAGCCATCAATACAATAATGACCAGATCTCAAACATCACTTTGCAATACAGCGAGAAAAATCTTTACATGCAAACAGGCACACACGCACACACACAGACACAAACGCATACACACTTACTAATCAGCCAAAACAAGAAATAGAAGTAAAATCGAGTCAGATTTGTTGCCACCCACATAATCAAATGGAAACCCAGAATGTATATAAATGAAAGATTGTAAAGTTAATTTTAGTTTTCTCAAAATGAATGTCTATTATCCACTTTGTTATTAATGTGTTTTTTCTTCCTAATTAGAAAACATATGCATAATGGAGTGACTTATATTATTTTTTCAGTATAAATTCTACACATTTTATCCGTTAACAAAGGATATTCACGCAGTAGTTCGCTTTTGTCCTCATAGGGAGTGCATCAATTACTGCCCAGAATCTGGCGCGGACGGAATTCGAACCATAGTGCATTTTGTTACTAGGTTCGCAACACCTAATACATACTTGCATATATATTAGTTCTCCGCAACAAACAGTATTTAACTGTCACATAGTGCGTTTTCTTCGGAATCTGAACGTTATCCACTGTACCACTCCTGTCGTTTATTACACTAAATTCAAAGTTATATATCAATTTATGATTATTGTTAGCCTTCCCTTCAAATGGAGGCGTTTTAAATTCTCTTAAAGCCTAAAGTTCTAACTATCTGCACACAATCTTTCATTATTAAACTGACACCAATTCACCTAGGAAATTTATATTAAATTGCAGTTTATTAGCAAGATATTGATTATATATAGTAAATATAAACTAAATATTGCATCTGTAGCAGATCAAGTAGAACGTTTTGGTACGGATTAGGACCCTATTAATAACTGTCCAGAATGACGCGTACCGTATATGAATTCAAAATTGCATGTAGTATTTTGCAAGGGCGGCAGAGTCTTTAGAGTTCCAGAACGCAAAACCAATGTACTCTGGTTCGATTGCCGTCCGAGGTATTTTTTTACGTTACTTAATGAATTCCCAATACGAACGAAACCAGTCGGCTTGACTAATTGCCTTTGCTACCGAGTGCAACGTTTAGTTTATTCTGACAAATATGCATAATCAAAATACTTCCAATTGACTGCAATTACATAAAACATCCCAAACTACATGGTGCCCTTGTATAATGACAGATCGAGAGTGGTTAGTTAGAATTTCAGTTCTTAAGACATTCCAAACAGGTTCCATCTGAAGGAGAGGCTAATCGAAATAATAAATTGATATCGGACTTCAAATTGCAATGTGGAGCACGGTTGGTGTAGTAGTCAGAGTTTCAGAATACGAAACTAATGTATTCTGGTTTGTTTTTCGTCCGCGGTAATTTTTGACGTTACTTGATGAATTGCTAATAATTATGGCATCAGCCTGATGGATGACTTGCTTTGGCCACCGATTTCAATGTTTAGGCTATTCTGACAAAAATATACAAATAAAATACTGCTATCAGACTTCAATCCAATATAAATTCACCAAATGCAACATGGCCTTAGCATAATGACAGATTGGCTGCGGACATTCCAACTCGGTTCCGACTGAGGTAAAGGCTAACCGAAAACCTAAGTTGATGTATGACTCACAATTGCGTTTAACATAGGTCATATTTGGCGCAGTTGTTTGAGTTTCAGACTACGAAACAGTTGTGTCTTGTTCGTTTCCTGTCCGCGGAAAATTTGTGACAATGTTTGATTACCATCCAATAATAACGAAACCCGCTTGTTTGATGAATTTCCTTTGTTATCGATTGCAATGTTTAGGCTTTTCTGACATTATGTATATTTATTTGAATAATGTAGTTCGGTTCGATATTCTAATAGGGATATATTGTTCGCACCAATCTATGGTATATTTTAACCAGCACTCTATCAGAAGTAGTCATAACAGCAGACAAACTCAAAATACAATAAAACTGGACAAATTAGAAATGCTGAACAGCTGCATTATGTGTCTAATATTTTGGACATTTACCGGAGGTAAACTTTACTTAAATTCTTTCCCAACATAGACGAATACATTGTGCACTAACTGATTAAACTCAATGTTTTGTTTCTAAATTGCAATGGATTTTAATTTTCTAAAAACGTAATCCTACAATATGATCGTTTTATATTATACTGATTTTATTAAGGTATCTCTCCGAATTTTTTCTTATATTAAATGCGAAAATTATCATACATTCGTGTTAGTATTAACCTGAAGTATCTAGTAACAGTTTAACTACGATAAGAGCGATCTCCCAGACTTATGTGTATAAATTCAATATAATATCATAAGACTAGGTCGAAACATTTCAACTTTATTGAATATTTGCCGACGCTATAAAATATGCAAACCCAATAATAATTTAGATAGACTGAATTTCGAAAAAACGATTACTGCAAAACAGAACATTATCATTGTTAAACTATTTCATAGAATATTTTAATATAGTCGAAATATTCCAGATTACCTTCTCATATGGGAATTTTTCTTCAATTTTCTAAAGCAGATGAGCATAATATTTTTCTTACGCATTATTCCATCGTATGATGTGATTTAAAAAAACGCTTTTGGTTTATTCACAAACGCTATGTTCGCGTTAGGTTTTGCGAACTTGAACAATTTTCGCACCCGGAGCTTTCAATATTGTTAACTTTGACATTGTATTGTAGTTACAGAATGATTGCAGTCTCCAGAAAAACGGGCTGGAAAGCGCACTTCAGGTATTGATTCCAAATTTTATATGAGAGTTATCGTTAAATTAACGAAATCTTGACTTCTAATAACAGTACTGTGGATATTTGGCCATCGAATGATATAGGTAATAATTACCGGTGGATGATACACTAATATGCTTTTTTGAATATCAAGACTAATTAGTCAATATAAATGTTAACAAAAATTTAGAATAAAAATGTTACAATAATAAGGAAATAGAAAATTAGTAGTAATATTCATTAACTTTTATATATAAATACAAATAATAAAACTATTATAGGTGTATATTTATATCGTAATATGGTGAAAGAAATAGAAAAAATAGAAAGGTATCCATAATAAAAGGAAAATAGAATACTGAACGATAGAACATAGCCAGCTGTAAGTATGGATCAAGTTTTCTAAAATTATTATTAAATGGAATGAAACGTATAGATAGCATGAATAAATTAAAAACGGTTAAGTCTATGCTGAAAATTGGATAAATTGGAGAGATACAAATTTCTAAATTTATAATAAAAGCAAATAAAACGAAAGAAATTAATAAAAAAAATAAGTAATAAATGAATGTGAAAATATAATAATCTAATGAAGGAATGCTAGACAGATAAACATATAAAGGAAAAAAATCGGTAAATGAGAACATTTATGGAAAATTAAATATAATTGTGATAGATTAACATGTAGGTAAATGGGAGGCATTCTCGCTACATAAGATATATATATATATATATATATATATATATATATATATATGCATGTGAATATATGCATATTTGGTCCGATAGAAATATAAAAATCGAATAGTACGTTACGACATTGAAAGTACGACAGATAACTGGTTAGAAAAAGAATTAGCTAAACACATAACTGAATGTATAGTTAGTTAGGAAAATACAGTCAGAGAAATGTATCAACAGTCGGACGGCTAGCTTAAAAATATAAGATCGGTGGATAGTTGAATGAGGGAATAGAAGAAAATTTTGTGAAATGTCTGTCTTACTGAAACTTGTTTTGCAAATGAAAAGATAACAATCTTTCCTTCTGGTCAATGTCTTTATCAAGAAAACTTCCTGCCGCGATTGTAACATTTCCTCAATCCCTCATTATTCACATCCATGCCTACCTTCGCATTTGTCAAATAATTGGTTGATCGAAAAGTAAAGTTAATTCGACTTGTAAATTGGTCGAAAACTGAGAAACCTAGTTAAGTAGAACCACCATTCGCGAATGGTGTCCTCTTAAATGGACACACCAAATATAATCGATATACATTTTCTTCACAAATTAGCGGTAGTAGAACGGGAATGCTGATATGTACTGTATTGTATTCCGAGGAGAACATCAATCAGAGTCTATTCGTCCTGCGAGGTAAATGATTTAAACAATCAATGCTTGCACGGGTGTTGGTAACAATTTTAAAAATAAAGTTTACAAACTTGAAGTAAACACCAATCGCATTGAATTTAACCAATCGTCGAACAACATAGCGACTGGCGGTAGTTTTACAATGTCACTATAATCAAGGTTGCGATCTTGATATAAGCACCTGACCCATTAATTACTTTCATATGTCAGTATAAACTAAGAATTTTATAATGTAGAAATGACAATTCATTCAGTAGACCGGTTTCGTCCTCATTGGGAACTCATCATGTACTGGCCAGAATTTGCCGCAGACAGGGCCAGTGCATGATGAGTTCTCAATAAGGAAGAAACCGGTCTACTGGATGAATTGTCTTTTCTACACTATACAATTCTTAGTTTATACTGACATATGTAAGTAATTAATGGGTCAGGTGTTTATATCAAGATCGCAATCTTGATTATAATAATTGTTATCACCGCCCGTGTAACCAATGTTCGTTGAGTTTTGTAATGGTGTTTGACTACCAGTTAAATACAATTGGATTGGTGTTTACTTGATTCACGCAAAATTGATTTAAAGCTGTAAATTATTTCACTAGTTGCAATCTAGTTGACAATTGGTACAAATGGATAATTACTTTAAAGTTATATTAAAATTAGTACGAATGGTGTATCGGGTCAGTGAGATGCAGCTTTGTTGGTCTGAAAGGCAGGCAATGTATAGAATATTTAAAATTGAATTCTATAGATAGCTAGGGAACATGTTTACATATATTTATTACAAAATAATACACACACACACACAGTAAATTAATTCATAAAGTTGACGGAAAATAGGCTTAAGTCAGCATGTGCTTAACATGAAATTGAATTTTTTCAGGCATTTCATGCTTAAAAGATCTGATAACAAGCCATTAACTTACAATATATTGTAAAACGCCCTGGCTTCAAGTAAATGCCGTACGACGTCACAAAGTCAGTTAGGTGCCAAGATGGCTGAGATTAGTACTGTTGGGGGGCTTTTATTAGGGCCGGTATTGCGTACTCCGGCAAATGCGGTGAAAGTTAGTTAGTGTAGCGAAGTCTAGAAATACTCCTAGACACTTGAGACCAGCTCTGGATAACTGGCTGTTGTTTCTTCTGTTGTGGTGTTGACATCAGCGGCGAGAGACTGTATGAAGGCTGAGTATTGTCTCGTTGACGATCTGCGAGAACTCCGTGGTAACTGGTACACGTGAATGTCCAATAAGTAGATGTTGCTCCGTCTCACTAGTTGTGCAGCAACAAGATTTGCGCGACTGAAATTGACTCTGCGTTTGGAGCAAGTCCAGAAGTCAGCGTAGGTGAAAAGTCAGTATGACAGGAGGCAGCACGCACACGAAGTGCACAGCAGAAGGCAAGCGTGATAACTGACTGGTATAGTAAATTCACCGTACTTATAAAGCCGCGTAAATTGAATTTGAATTTCATTTACGCAATATGTCGGCGAATTGTTCTTGAGCTGTTACAATATTTCAATTCCAGTAAAGTGCGTCTATTTGACTGCGCTTTCTAGAAAATATATGCAACTTTAAAGTGAAAACAAAATGAAGCTTCGTTGTTTAGTCGTACGTCCATATTGCAAACTGCCATGAGTTCAACATTCCCTCCACAGAACTTTATATCATGAAGGAAATATTTTGGGAAAGTTAGAAAACTACTGGAAAAATAACAACTGAGTTAGTCAAGACGCAGTTCAGGTAATGAAGGAGTAGTCCAACGATTATATTTGCTCAGTCATGAGATTTTTATATTTTACCAAAAATACCTATAAGTGCATAGGCAAATCATATATACCAGAATTATTTTCCATCGGAATTTCATACATTTCATTCAATTTAGTTTATGTTTTTATTAAAGCAGCTTCCAGCCATTTCTTCTGCCATCATTTCCAGAAATAGCGCTTCATTTATTGTTGCGAATAAGACTTGTACGCAGTCCTCCTGTTAAATAAATTGTATCCATTTTCATCAAATTCAGCCTGAGACCTAGACAAATGCACCTACCAATAATCATCGATACACTAAATTTATCTTTCTAGGTTATTTGGTAAAATTAAATAAATACTTTTAAACTAATACAAAAAGAATCAAAAATGCTTATGTTCAGAATTAAAATCAATAAATGTTAAATATTATCGATTCAAACTTGTGAGCCTGTGACTCAAAATTTTAAGGGAGGCTGTTATCGTATGCGTTCTTTCGACTTACATCTACATTTAATTTAAAATTATTTATTCTGAATAAATAATTTTATTCATAGCACACTTTCCATGTACAAAAAGGAAAAGATATATTATGAGAGACAAGAACCGTTTCTTTCTCAAACTCTTCTTAAGTATCATCAAATGAACATATTTTTATATGTAAACTACAAGGACAAACAAACTAGAAAAATGTAAACATGGAGAGGATGTGAAATAAGGGAAAAGCCAATCAAATGCGTGAATCAATTCCAGTTCAATCGCTCGATATTAATAATGTTTGCTTAACTTACGATTATTGTTTGGGCATTGAGCTTGAACTGGAGGTGATGCACGCAACTGATTGGTTGTTACCTTACCTCACACTTTCTTCATATTGGCGATTTCTATTTCATTTGGCCTTTTAATTTATATATAATGATATGTTTATTTGTAGATACTTGAGAAGAATATGAGAAGAAAACTGTTCTTGTATCTGCTAAAATTTCTTTTATTTTTGCACATGGAAAAGTTACAATGAATTGTATTAACGCTCACCTTCCTAAAGAAATAATTTTCTATAAATAAATTTATAATTATTTATTAATTGGCTTAAATCTAGTAAAATATTCACATATTTTACCACGATACTTCGTGACTTTTTAGCACACAAAATCGCATTGGAATTTATATTACCACAACAGCACATAAAACAAAACAGCTGTATGAAACAAACAAAAATATTGCATTAAAAAAATTTAAACTGCCTCATACCTAGCTTTATTTTAGTTTAACGCAATAAAAGTTATCCTAATGAAACGACCAAAGATAGTGACAAATATTTTTACGATAGAGCCTACTTTGGAGATACTTCACGTGCCTGTCAAAAATATTACTCGATTAAATTAAAATTAATAATCCAATTTAAGGTAACATATGCAAGCCCTTGAATTTTCCATGCTAAAAATTGAACAAATGCTCATTACCATTTGCCTGAATTATCATTTTGTGGCGATGACACTTGTCTTAGAAATAGTTCAACTAGTATTGAGGATAGTCATCCAAGAAAAATGAATGCTTCCAATACCTCTATAGTATGAAAAGTCTACGTTTAGCAACACTGTTTCAATGTATAATCTTAGAGGTAAACCGCAACTTTATCATTTCCTCATCCTCCTTTCAATATTGTTATTCAACATTTAAATCAAATTAATATTGATCTAAATATTACAATACAAGTAAGGAATCACATTCACACAATAAAAGCTATTTACAGAAACCTTTTACAGCGATCATTATTCAAGATTAGCATCCATTTATTGGGCTGTTAGTGATGACGATGCTTAGAATCAAGTTTGCGAAATTGAGGTAATCACCAATTCTGTTTGCTTTAACTGATTGAAAATGTAAAAATTGTATGCCTAGTCACAAATACAGACGTGGCTTAACTTGTTATATTGTTCACAATATTTAAATAACTAATTAATTAAATGATGCATTTCTAAAAAAGATCTTTCTTTTTTAAAAAAAATTCATTATTCTAGCAGAATTTAAATTTTATATTTATCCATAAGTAAATGTTCAATTATAGCATTTCATGAATCTACGCCTTACTTCTCTTCACCCATGAGTATAACAATACCAATAAATTTCAGTGAGTTTGATTTCTGGAAAAATTTTTTGATACATCTGTATTTATCCCAACGTAATGTCTCGTAATATAGTGGGTCTAATGATTTGCCTCCATTTATTTCTTTCATAATACTATTTTTTTAATTTAATAGTTGTAATTTAGACTGCAACTTACATATACAAGTATGTTAAGTTTTGATGTTGTGTGTGTTGAGTAGCACCTTTTAAAATATATCAACAGAACAATACATTATTATGTTATATAACTTGAATTCTCTGAATTACTAAAGATGAACAATGCGTTATATAATGAAGATATTAAATACTTTAAAAACATAGATCAGTAAAGAGAGTTTATATATTCAATACTTCCGTCACATGTCATGATAACTCAAAAGATAATAAGAAATTAATATTCTTTTCAAAAACAAGGGTAACAGATTATTCAACTCACTAACAAAGTTACACTAATGCTAATGGATTTCATAATCCATCACATGTTGTCTTTAGATTTTTCATCTCTATCAACTGAAAATTAATATATATATATATATATATATATATATATATATATATATAAGTTTGAGAATATGAAAGTGTTTAATGACAAAACGAAACAGAGTTATAAATTTAAAAAATGTATAGTCATATGAATCTGTTTGCTCATTCACAAATTACCTGTTAAGCTTGGTAATACAGACACGTTTATTGACAAATACAAAATACAAAATATCTGTACAATAATATTTATTCCGTATTTTTACAAACAAAAATTTAAATAAAATAATATACGGAGAGTTGTCTCCTGGTGCATTTGGTAAATGATTATACATTTTGAAAGTATTACAGTACAAAGGAAATTTTCATGCACGTTTGCCAATAATAGGCGGAGTAATTACAGATAATTCCGATATAGTCAACTTTACATGACACTTCTTGACCATGTTCGTATAAGCGCTTGTCCACTGATTCAAATGAAATCTTCTAAATCATAATGATTGTAAATATAGTTGTTTTAACATATATACATAATTGACTGACAGAACCGATATAATTGGATCTCAATTTGCAGTTGCGTATTTAAAGATTTGTCAAATTCAACTAATATACATTTTATTTACCTGATTATCGGGTTGCGATCCGATTTGTTTGCATCCACTGTCTTCCTGGTTTTTGTTCCAAAATTTTCGATATCCAGATACGGATATCTTTTTCAATGGAAAGCTCATCACAATAAGCTGACAATCATTATTTCAAGTGGAAATATTAGTTTAAACTGCCCCATTTATACTTGTTGTTAGATCTCTTAAGCATAAAATGCTAAGAAAGTGTCTGTCAAATTGGTTTGTGTATATGTCTGCAAGCGTGCGCCATGTCTGTGTGTATGTATTCTCGTTTGTTTTTGATTGAGAAGTAATCAACTATTGCACGTGTACATTCATCCCAGTGAAATGACAGCGATTTAGCAACATCTGACTAATCACTAGATAAGCGTATGCCACCTCTGTGTGTTTGTCTGTGTGAATGAGCGTTTGGAACAAAAACCAGGAAGACAGTGGATGCAAACAAATCGGATCGCAACGCGATAATCAGGTAAACATTATATTCCGTGTCGCGCAACATGTTTCTTTTAAATCGTATTTAGGTACTAAATACGGTGCTACAACAATGAAGCTGCAAAATCGCTATCATCACATAAAAAAATAATTAGTAAGGCAAGTAGAAAATATTCGTTCCATTAAAATATTTTTATAACATTGCGTAATTCCTAACAGTTTTAAATTTAAATTGCCATTTCATTTAAATGATAAAGGTAGATCTCTTAAACATGAACTGACTTTGAACATAATGAATACATTGATTAGGGATTTAGGAAAACGCAAATATGAACTATTTAGAGAGAAAACTAAAATAAGATCTACGTTACTTTCCTTTTTGCACGCGGATGACTTTATATGTATAGAGGATTTTACTGATGGCGCACGTAATAAGGAGATAAAAAAGGTTCACATCAGGCATGATAGAAAGTTAGGAAATTTGGGCATCTATAGACAGACCACAGTTAGGACGTGTCCTGCTGTAACTAATCGAGTGGTAAACCTCTCTAAAATAAATCTTAATGAGAAACAGCTGGAAATGCTTAATCGAGGTCTGAATACAGCTATCCAAATTGAGAAATCACCAAAAAATGAGATAATTACTGAGGCTGTTAAAACAGCACAATTCCTCTCAGAGAAGGATAAAGTTAGGTTTGAATTAGACGTAGCTGCGGCTGTGCTAACATACGCAGAGGAAAAATATAAACCAAATTATGAAATAAAAAGTCTCAGGAAAGAGTTAATAGCAAACAGTGTGATATGTTTGAAAGCAGACAAAGGAGGAGTGACGGTTCTGATGAGTCAATCTGACTATAATGATAAAATGTATGAACAACTAGACAATATAGAGGTATACACTAAAATTAATAGAGATCCTACGGATAAGCTACAAGGAGAAGTTAAATTATTGGTCAATAATATGATTGCTGAAGGAGAATTAGATCAAGCGCATGATAACGCTCTCATACAAAGAGATACAGTCGCTCCTAGAGTGTACGGTTTAGTAAAGATACATAAACCAGGCAACCCTTTGAGAGTTATTGTTAATGTCCAACACTTTCCAACATATAAAATGTCTAAGTTTCTATGTCATACAATAAAGAAATATTCGTACTTCTTAGACAATACTTTGATGAATTCATACTATTTGGTTGAGATTGTAGATAAATGTGAGCTAAATAGAAATGATAGATTAGCGAGTTTAGATGTGGTGTCAATGTACACCAATATACCAGTACCTAAAGCACTAGACTATTTTCAGCGTTTCCTGGTTGATCATCCAGTAATATTGGAAGGAAGCAAAATGACGATAAGACACGTCATGGAGATGATGTACATATGTATGTCCTCCACTTATTTTAAATTTAGGAATGCATTTTATAAGCAGATTAGAGGTGTTCCAATGGGGAAACCACTATCGGTTCCAATAGCTAATATCTTCATGCATTACATGGAGAAGACTCTCTTAGATATAACGCCCCTAAATCCTAAATTTTATGTACGATATTTGGATGATATATTATTTATGTGGAATCACGGGGAGGATCAACTTATAAATTTCTTAAACATAGCAAATCAGGTGAGCGAGCTTAAATTTACAATTGAAAATGAATCAGGTGGCGAATTACCATTTCTGGATGTCAAGTTAATTAGAAATGGTACAAAACTAGAACGGGATGTTTATAGGAAGGATACTTACTCAGGTATCCTACTTAATTTCGATTCAAATCATCCATATAGAATGAAAATCGGTATCTTAAAATCGATGATAATAAGAAGCTTATGATTAACAGATAAAAAATATAGAGATATTGAATTAGGTAGACTGCGAGAAATATTCAGTGCTAATGGGTATCCTCTAAAGTTAATTGAAGCAACTATAATGAGCGTTATAAGTAAATTTAATCATGACTGGAAGTACGTGAAGTCAAATAAATTAAAAGATGACCGGAGGGTAATGGTTATACCTGACTCTAAACTAAGTAGGAAAATAAAAATGGTAGCATCAAAATACAATATACGTACTATTTTAAAACAGACCCTTACACTAGGTATTATACTTCCCAACCAAAAGGAAAAAAATAGAACCGCTAGACACATCAGGAGTATATGAAATTCCATGTAACGACTGTAACTTGATGTATGTGGGTGAAACCATGCGCCCAATTAAGGTTAGAAGAGGGAACATAAAACCGCATGCAAGTATGCCCATGTTAATAGATCAGATCTTGCACGCCATACAGTAGAGACAGGACACACAATTAATTGGGATGGGTGCAGACGTATATCAATTTGTAGCCGTAGCAGATCGACTAGACTGATTAGAGAATCCATCGAAATTAAATCGAGAAATGACATAATGAATGAAACAGCCGTAGAAAAATCACTAGGTCCTATTTGGAATACAGCACTAAATAATGGTAGAAAACGAAGATTGCACGAATCAGAATCAGAATCAGAAACTCGCTCAAGTAAAAGAATAAGAACACTGGACTGATATTAACTTATAGAGGTGGAGAGTGAGTAATTCAATATCGCCTAATTAATTTTTGATTAACTTATTATTTCATCCTTGATTACTTGTTATCTTATTTTATCTTTTATCTTACGTTCTGTTGTTAGTGTAGCATCTTTTAACAAACATTTATTTGCATCTTTCTTTATCAAACAATTTTCAACTTCTTTTACGACCCCCTTTTTATTTTTATTTTAACTATCCACCTTAATAGAATACTTTTCCGTTTTGCTAACTCTAAATTATTTACTTTATTCACAGTATCTTGCCCCCTCCTCTCCAGGATGCCACTCGTAATTACTTCATTTAGGATAGTACGTGTAAAAATAGGTCTGACGTGTGCGTTTAGGAAATGACAGTTATCATTTTAGTTTCATGTGAATTTCTGTTACACGTGCCGTTAATTACATGTAACAGATTATTTCTCAGTCTTAAGCAAACGCTCACACACACACACAAACACACAGAGGTGGCATACGCTTATCTAGTGATTAGTCTGATGTTGCTAAATCGCTGTTATTTCACTGGGATGAGCGTACACGTTCAATAGTTGATTACTCCTCAATCAAAAAAAAACGAGAATACATACACACAGACATGACGAACACTTGCAGACATATACACAAACCAATTTGACAGACACTTTCCTAGCATTTTATGCTTAAGAGATCTAACAACAAGTATAAATGGGGCAGTTTAAACTAATATTTCCACTTGACATATTGATTGTCAACTTATTGTGATGAGCTTTCCATTGAAAAAGATATCCGTATCTGGATATCGAAAATTATGGAACAAAAACCAGGAAGACAGTGGATGCAAACAAATCGGATCGCAACTCGATAATCAGGTAAATATTATATTCCGTGTCGCGCAACATGTTTCTTTTAAATATACATTTTAGTTGCAAATTTTTCGAGAGTACATTACCCCACATCAATGCCCACCAAATTTAATACGACATACCAATTTTTCATTGTGCCTCTCTGTAGGATTTGTACAATTGAAAGTCATAGAAAGATACCTGAATTCCGGTTTATTTGGATATCAGTAACATCATCAATATTTGCTTTTTGAAAATAAATCTAATTTTAACCAATTCTGTCCCCAATCTTTAACGCTTGTGCGTTATGGAATTTACCTTTAATCCAAGCTCCACTAAAAAGTGCGCAATTTTGACAAATTAATACAGATAGTAAATAATAAGCAGAGCACAAAAAATAAATTATGTTAAAATATTCTCAATCGGATTGTTTAATTTGCTTCATAGTTCTATTCACCTTATTTGGTTTTGGTGCTGCAAACAATGTCTACCTTGACCCAGATTAAGGAATCTGCAAATGTTACAAAACTATCGTCCAGGAGATACATTGCTACTGGTATGGAAATCAGTGGAGGATCAAATATTGTGAAGACGATGTGTACAAATAATTCTAAATTTATTTCTGCTGGAAACTATAAAAGTTCGCCGTTGCTGAAAATAATATTTCTCTAGTAGGATAAAAGGGAAAATATGTGCTTATACTTATTTGAATAAATTTGTTTATAAACCCCGTTTGTTTGGCTAGTAGTGTATCCATCTTTTACATTATACCGGTGTCAGATTAATTTTCATTAATGTTGTAATTTATTCATTCTCAATCGTTTATCTACAATCGCCTGAGAATTGGCAGAACAACACTTTAGCCTTTAATTTGCAATATCGTAAAACATTGCAACAAGTGTTTTCCATCTGTTTGATTAGTGAAACTGGTCACATATCTTCCCATTGTTTGTTCATTTGAATTTCTCGAATATCTGATTTGGCAAAACATTATTTATGCCCTGAATATCAGGACAGTGTTATATAGAGTTTCGAGGTCGTCTATAATACAGCTGACCCAAAATAATGTTTGCCGTTTTATCCAAAAGGGAAATCTCTATTTTTATTCATGAGTAAGACATAACGCATCTTTTAAAATGTGTAGCTGTGCTTACGCCAGAACAGAGTATTTACACCGAATTAAGGTCAAGCATACGCGAAAAAGAGAAATTTGTGACTGCGCCAAACAGTAACTCAGACACATGCTTAGCTAGAATGTCATAAGGAAAAATGTAAGAAATTATCCGCGATCGTTAAAAACGGCAATATAATGATAATTTTGCTCCTGTAGTCACATTGCAGTGATGGTAAAAAATAATATTCGCAAGTTTTCGAATTCAATATAACCACCAATCCAGTTTCGAATAAGCTAGCAAGAACAAGAGAGCAACGTCAGGTGCACATAATCGTTATCAACTCGTCACGACGCCAAATGGAATAAAGAGGAACAAACCGGAATTTGAACATATTACTTATAGCATGAAAGCCATCCCCATTCCTAGGGATTTCACATAAATTTAATTTGACTGAAATGTAAACTGCACTGTTTCATTGTTATAGTAATCAAAAAATTTGAATTCAATTAAACCATCTTTGTGTTCACGAGAGGTGGGAAACATATTCAAATTAAGTTCGCGAATCTGTAACAAATCTCTGACTTCTTTCTATACCAGTCGTACATAAACAAAGCTATGCTCAGATACTCGTACTGACCGGTTAAATTTCGATTTGTAGCTTCAGACAATAACCGCAACAATTGTTAGTTTAGTTAAATAGCTTTCCAGAAAGTGGCTTCACACCTAAGCACTTAACTGAAAATTAATCGTGCAACTGGCATTTCAGTCAAGTGCAATGCACGTGTAAATTTTAAAAACAGTATGCTTAAATTTGGCGTTACTCCCTTGTTAGTCATTTTGCAACCTGCTCTGTAAAAAATCATGTTTATAAATTCTAAAAGTTATGTGAACCGACTGCATTTATAGCAATGTGTAGATTAGTTATTATTATATTAATGTTTGATAAAATAATTAAATTATAAACATGTGACGGGAGTTGAAAACTTGGTGTGTCCATGATTGCATATCATTTTTAAGTCGCTATTTACAGGGTTGACGAACACATCTGATTTTCCATATCCTATGTATAAATTGTGGTGCACTGACTAGTCAGTATATCTTTTACCTGATTATCGGGTTGCGATCCGATTTGTTTGCATCCGCTGTCTTCCTGATTTATCCAAAGATCATTTATTTGTATATCGGGTTGCGATCCCATTTTTTTGCATCCGCTGTCTTCCTGATTTATTCATAGATCATTTACCTGATTATCGGGTTGCGATCCGATTTGTTTGCATCCGCTGTCTTCCTGATTTATCCAAAGATCATTTACCTGATTATCGGGTTGCGATCCGATTTTTTTTGCATCCGCTCTCTTCCTGATTTATCTGAAGATAATTTACCTGTAGCGCAACATGTTTTTTTAAATATTTTTTTAGTCTATATATCATCGGCTCTGTTGATGAGCATGAAATAGTAAAACGCAGTTGTACGTACGTCTTACCGTAGCTGCAATGTCATTAGCTAAAAAATGAGATTGTAGATTATCGTAAATTCGCAAATTTAATTTGAATTATTTTTGATATGTTGGCCTTTATTAGGTTCCATCTTGACATTTTTATTCGAGTTGTAAGTTAACCTACGAAGAATAATGTCAATTGCATATTTTTGTTAATTCTTTCTTTAAGTGGTTATTGCCAAAATCGTATATTTACATCGTATAATTTATCATTATTTCCATTTTTGAGAAATCCGTCTTAGTGACATAAGATCCCTCGCCACCCTCCATTTACGAGTGTTATTTTGCAACTTTCAGGTTAATTTTATTACTCACTTCCGTTGTAGTGCCTAAGGTATTGCAAAATTAACATGACTAGATTAATCCATTAACATTGCTTACCAGCAAACGAACCACGAATTGGTACCATTTATTTCTAATGTCATTATAAATCAACAAAAGGCTACTTTTCTTTTCTAATTGTTTCAAAGTGAATTTTGTCTAATTGTCAATCTTGTTTTTCCTCTTCCAATATCTTTGCGTGAAAACACAATTAAACATAAAATACGAATTGACTATTTATGCCAATTCCACATAAACTAATGATTTTTGTGCGTGGGCCAAAACAAGTGTATAGACTGAGTAAAGTAGTGATCAGTGGCATTATCATAGAAGCATACTGTAGATGGATAGAACAATTTGGTCTGTTAGCCAAAACTAAGCTCTTGTTAAAATAATGAAATCAAGCAAACACAACGAAAATTATAAATATATATATATATATATATATATATATATATATATATATATATATATATATATATATACGTATACGTTTAAATGCATTTCAATATATATCTACTTTTATCTGAGTAGAATTCATCAAGTACACCGAGTTCGTTGCTATAAGCTTCGTACCAAGCGCCTGCCAGAATTGCCGAAGGGCGAAATTTCTTAGAAGTCTAGCAACACGTTGACAGTTTCATACAAGCCGCGAACAACATGTAAATTTCGGTATTAAGCCTAAACTAGAAGTTATGCACCCAATTGTTTGCAGTTGTTCTTTTATTTCAAATTTATACATTTAAATTCCCTGCATGTTTGCCTTTCAGTATATATATATATATATATATATATATATATATATATATATATATATGTATATATACTTATATATATATTAGTCATTAATGAATGCCAGGGAGAAGGTGAGTTTGTATTTAATGAACTGTTGTCTGTAGTATATAACTCGGGTGTCGACTTGGATGCTAATGTCTAAAGCATATGTGCCCAGGTTCACCTGTTTTACCACGGAAATTACAGCAAGTACTTCATAGGTGTCTAATAAATACGAAAATGTTCTATTTTATGAATTGCATTTGCTATGTTATCCAACGTTTTTTTTCGAAGCGACAATATATTTAAAATAAGATCCGACCAGTTCACTTTACTTCAATATCACTTCCTTAAGTGGCGAGGAGTCTGATTTACAATGACAAATCAGGAGTGCTCAGGTAGAAATTTATTTCTAAAGTGATGCCACACTAGCTACTCCGGTAGGAAATACTGGCCAAAAATATAAGTTGTCGTATAATTCGAAATGGTATGCACTGTGGGGCTTGTGTCGCACAGGTGATAAATAGATAAACATTGAATCAAATTGGTCCCGACTAAAATCAGCATCTGGGTGCCCAACAAGGAGAAAACTGGTAAACTTGAAGAGTTGAATTTGTTTCCTTGCGCAATTATTAAAATTAGTACTGAAATCGTAAAAAGATACTGACAAACAAATATCCGCATGTGGGTATGAGATGCTTTTCTTGAGGAAAATGATCTATAACTGTCAACTATCGCTATTAGGATTATATTAGCATTTTTCAAAGTAACTTTTGATAAATTTTGGAATAATACTTGCGCCCAGTGACGTTGATTCAGTATTAATGGATTACTCTTTTTTCAAAAAGCAGTTTAAATATATATATATATATATATATATATATATATATATATATATATATATATAATGAAAAGGAAATTTTTGTATTTCACCTCTATTAATTACATATTCATTGTCATCGCCAAAATTGGAAATCCTAATTTTTTACTGCAATCACGAACGGAACACTTGAAAAATACAGAAAGTGCAAATAATATGACAATTCTGCTTTTGTAGCGAATTCCTTCAATGAACGAGGCAGGCACTGATTGTGGTTTTACTGTTCGGTCTTCTATAGAAGTTCAAATATTGTTATTAATTAAACAAGCAATCTTGGAGCAAGTGGTCCAATACTTTGTTTAGACATTCGAAAATATATCAGAGCTAACGTCAGTCGCATGTACTGAAATACTCGACCTACCATGACTAGCATCGGTACACGACGTAAAGCAATAATTGCTTAATTTTGAATGTAAGAGCTGTGGCTATTTCCACCCTGCAATTTTCAGTTAAATATTTTTATCACAACATACGCAACCACTGATTGCCTGATTGACCCACGTAATTTTTACCTATAAATGCCAAGTTGCTGGAATAGCATTTAGCTGTTGTTGCATTAAGCAACTATTACATGCAGTATATATTTGACTCATTTTTATATAATTTTATAAGGATTGAACTAATACATACAAAGCTCAAGCAGAATTAATTTTTAACTGCGCATTTGGATAATCAATATCGAGGTGAAATGATGTGTTCTTCAATCTACCATTTTAATGTATTTAATTTTTTGTGAGCACCAGGTGGTCTTACCTTAAATACATGACTTCAACCATATAATATGTTATAGCCTATTGGTCAGATCTTTATTTTAATTTGTAAAATATGCTCATACCAAATTCATTATCTCGTGTCTTTTAATTTCATATGCTGAAGTTATTAATTTTACGGCACATAAAATTGAAACAGAGATTAATCAAAAAGACCACACAGGTGGCGGCAATGGACTATACGTGCAATGTTGATAAAAATAACAACATTTTGGTCTCATGCACGCCTCTAAATTGCCCAGGTCATTGTTAGTATGACCACGTATGATTTGAAATTTGAAATCATTTTTATAAAATTAAAACCACCTATTTCAATTGTGTATTAGGCGTTGCGCACCAAGTAACAAATTAGTTCAAATACGACCGGAAGGATAAACCAAAGACAGCATTAAAGGAAGGTATAGTCTCATGTGCAGATTATTGTCGTGCTTACTGGCGACTCATCAGTAGGAGCCGGTATTACGTCCTATACGCACTATATATTTTAGTGGGTTAATTGGACTGTAAAATCTCCTATACGGATGGAAAACCTGCACTAGTGAAGCTAACTTCATATAAAGTCTTCGACATTGCAACTTCAAAGCCAACTCACTATATATTATATATATATATATATATATATATATATATATATATTCTGAGCCTTTAAATTGCAACAACAGTATGGTTCTTGTGTCAGTACCTGATACCAGCATTATGATTGCAGAATATATACATGGTACCAACACTATGGTTGCTCAGTTGGTACATGGTGCCAACACAATGGATTTCACGGTATGCTGAAAGTTCACCAAATTTGAGAATTCCAATTACTTCGGAACACGTGTTACTTCAGCAAATCCATACACTCATGCTTTTTTAAATTGATTTAATGTGTTAGTGAAACAGAATTTGACAATATATATTTATAGAGTGAACGCGATGCTATAGAGAATCACTTGTAAGAAAGGTTGACAAAAAAACATATTTTGGTATATAAATAAAAATTGCATGCAATCCCTGGCTTTAGTAGCGTATGGTCCGTTTGATGACAACCATTTGCTAGCCAACGCAATTTTTAATTATATCGGTAAAGCACAAATATTTAGTTTATGTAATCTTGCCATTTTACTTTAATTCAATATTGCTTCTATAAGTCGAATGTTATCTGTCTAAGGATAGATCGTGGATGGCTTATTAGAAATGAATTCACCTGAAGAATAGACAGACAAAACACTTTATATATTACATATAAATATTATCCTTGTAAGAAAAATTTATATGAGACGAAAAATGCATTTCGCCAAGTAGGCCATTGCCAATGAATTACTATAAAACTCGCCAGTTAAAACCGGGATATTTTTCTAAATCAATAAAACACCTACCTAGGCGACTCTCGTGGTACATAATATATTCTCCTTTCGAATTCGGTGTGTTTTCGAAATTCAGAAGAAAACAATGAATAATCCTATAATGGTTATAATTCAAAAGAATGAAAAATATTGCGAAACTGCATTACTCAAAATTGCCTGATCTGTGTTTTAACTAACATAGACTGAATTCCATTAGTACTGTTTCTTGAAAATATGGGTTGTAATTCGCCAGTTTTGTGATAATAATTCTATCTAAAAAAGCTTTGAGTTGTTACTAGAATTGTCCAGATATTTTCCGCGGTCTGGTCGCTAACGGAGCACATCTGATTCGAACGAAACCGGTCTACTGGATGAACTGCCTATGCTACCAAATATAAAGCCTAATTTATACTGACGAATGTGTATATAATAAGTTTTGAGTTTTGTTCTCACCGTCCACACAATCAATTTTTTTATTTGCAAAATTCTAAATTCAATATTACTCTCCTAGGTAGCGTTCTGTTTGTTCTATAATACATTAGGGGTGGATAGTGGGAACTTCAGCTTTAAAGTAATTTAACATGCTACAATAGAATGACGAGCTAAACAAATAATATAATTCACTATATCTGAAAATTTTTAGTATTGTACGGCTGGATAAATTAGATAGAGTGAAAGATTCTGACGCATATTTTCCTGGATTCGTGCCCCGCATATAGCAACATTCTGGAAAGTACTTGAAGAGTTCTCAATAAGGACGAATCCGGTGACCAAACTTTTACAATGCTTAGTTTATACTGCTAAATATATGTATGTAATGGGACTTTTATTTAAATAAAAATTGCAAGCTTGATTTGATTTTGTGTTATTACTGCCCGCCCAACCACTGTTAGTTTACTTATTTAATACTTCAATTTAATAAACGTTCTCAGGTAGCTCTGTGTCTGTTATAGCATGACAGATTTGGGTGATTAAATTGAACTTTAAGTCTATAGTGATGCCACGTAGGCTGCAATTGAAGAAAGAGCTAACCGGTTAACATAATCCAGTATATAACTGGAAATTGTGTGTATTATGCTGCAGAATGTTACGGTGGATAGAGTCACAGGTTCTGATGCAAATTTGCTAGAGTTCGTGCCCCGCTCGAAGCAAAATTCTGGAAAGGTCTTAATAAGGACGAAATCGGTCTACCGAATGAATTGCCTATGTTACCTCATACAAATAGAAAAATAGATCTATATTGGGGTTTGGTGTTTATTTTAAGTCCATAACCACGATTAAAGTAACTATATATAGGTAGTTTTAGGCATAGTACTTGCTCGCACGGGTGAATGTCCAGTAAATAATGAACGAATGCGGCAGTGCGTTTCGCACATCTTCCTAATTCTTTTGGATCCAATAGATATGGGTGAGATATTCAAAATACATTAATGATTATTTATTCTCTAATTTACTTTACTGTTCGTCATTAATAGTAGTATCTTTAGAAATTGGTGCTTATAAGAAATGCCATATATATATATATATATATATATATATATATATATATATATATATATATATATATATATATATATATATTAATGTGTATATATATAGAGAGATGGGGAGAGAGGGAGAGAAATTTTTTTCATATAATCACAGGACAATTGTAGAATATTGAATGGTATATACTTGTTTAGAATATGTAGTTCATTTTTGTCAATCTCTCCTAACCTGAGCTTCTGTAAATGTAAAATTTACATAAAACCGCTTAAAACACCAAAAAACTGCCGGCTTCATTCTTTATATGGCACTAATAAATCACAAACATACGAACACTACCTC
Organism: Eudiplozoon nipponicum; assembly: GCA_029291075.1. Classification (NCBI taxonomy): domain Eukaryota; kingdom Metazoa; phylum Platyhelminthes; class Monogenea; order Mazocraeidea; family Diplozoidae; genus Eudiplozoon; species Eudiplozoon nipponicum. Next base: position 15,532 of record JAQBSW010007385.1, on the reverse strand, counting down.
ATTAGTAATCATCTAAATCAATCCATTTATCTTAATAGTGAGCTTTTATTATGGTCAAAGTCATAATCCAGCGCTGTCTGAGTTGAAGGCCATAAATGTACTGCCTTGTATGGCCCGCCAATACAGTACGATTGATTTTGTGAAAAGCTATCAGTAATCAAATCAGAATTCTTCTTCAGTTGTGGTCTTTAATAGAAATTTTATTAAATTCCTTTCAAATATCTGTATGATAAGTATAACTGTTTTTCCAATTGTATGGCCAGATCTGAACCTGTTTGCTGGAACACATTTATAAGTAAAGAATAATGATAACACGGTCTTAATTTAGATTATATATGTATTAAATTTTTGAAATGTTAATTGAAACCATTAAATATGTCAAATATTAACATATTTTTAAGCGAATGAAATCATTTAATAAAGCAATATTAGCATTGGATATTAGTGAAAGGATTTTGGTACTTTTGGTACTTTTTGATACATTCTTCTTCATCATCATCATCATCATTATCATCATCTTCATCGTCATGATCATCACCATCACTAACATTATCATCATTGTCATTATCATCATTGCCATCGTCGTAATCATCATCATCATCCTCATCATCATCATCACCATAATCATCATCATCATCGTCATCATCATCAGCATCATCATCAGCAGCAGCAGCAGCAGAAGCAGAATCACCATCATCATCATTGCCATCAGGATCATTATTCTTATCATCATCATCATCAGAGACATAATCATTGCCATCACAATCATTATCATCATCCTCATCATTGTCGTTATCATCATCGTCATTATCATCAACATCATCACTATTGACATAAAAATTGTTATCATGATCATTATGATTAATATCATCATCAGTGCCATCATCATTGCCATCACAATCAATATCATCATCAACATTGCCATCATAATCGTTATTAATGTCATCATCATCATTGCCATCACAATCATTATCATCATCATCATCATCATCATCATCATCACCTTCATCATCATCATCAACATTGCCATCATGATAATTATTATTATAATCGTTATCATCAGTGACATTATCATTTCCATCACAATCATTATCATTATCATCATTGTTGCCATCATCATCAACATTATCATCATTATTATTATCATCATCTTCATCACCATGGTCATAAGCAAGGCCATCATCATCATTGTCATTATCATAATCTTCACTATTGTCATTAACATTGTTATTATGATCATTATTATTACTATTATCACCAGTGCCATTATCATTGCCATCACAATCAATATCATCCTCATCATTGCCATCATAATCATTATTACTGTCATCATCACCATTACCATCACAATCATTATCATCATCATCACCATCATCATCATCATCACCATCATCATCATCAACATTGCCATCATGATAAGTAATATTATTATCATCCTCAGCGACATGATCATTGCCATTGCAAACAATATCATCATCATCATCAACATTGTCATCATCGACATTCTATCATAATAGATAATATTATCATCATCATCGGTGCCATCAGCTTTGTCATCACAATCATTATCATCATCATTGCCATCATAATTATTATTATTATTATCATCATCAGTGTCATCATCATTGTCATCACAATCATTATCATCTTTATCATCATCATAATCATCCGCGACATAATCATCAGCAAAACCTTTATAAATATAATAAAAATAATAATAATAATAATAATAATAATAATAATAATAATTATCTCTAATTTAACCATGATGAACAACATTCTTATCATTTCCAAAATAGCAGTATATTAGTATAAAATATAAATATGATTCACTAGTGTGACGACTGTTGCATCATATTTGATACTCAAGTATTTTTTGAATGTTGACTGCGTGCTAGCTTGATATATTCCAATGCCGCGTTTTGCGTACGCGGGTAATAGCTGTGCACTGTCAGTTCCACAGAGATCCGATTTATCACAATTTTCAATTTTGTTTTGTCTTTGATCGGGTTGGATTATAATTTGTTCCAATGGAAATGCGGTTCTATCACATATTTGTTTACTGGCGACGTTTCGGTGCCTACTTTCCAGCACCATCCTCAGGCAACTATACACAGCACAATACTCACAATAGCAGATTTAAGCAAATACCACATTTGCACAGCAAAATGTTGGATCTATTTCCCTAGGAAACACTTATAAATGCGGAATACCTTACCTCAATGCATTACGTATAGAAGACTAAATTAAATACAAGGCAAAACGTTGTCAGCAACTCGGCTTTCTTATGGTTACGCAGTAGCATTTCTTAACAGGACAACGCTTGATGTGAACGTTAGCAACAGAACAATTGGTGATTTGGAAAAATAATGCCCCTAAAGTAAAAGGCAAAACGGTCGCTACCGACTACTATTTGATATCATATAATAGAATTTTCTAAGCAAGAACTATGACGACAACATGATTTCCATCCCAGATTTAAAGTCGCTTCTAGAAGACACCACACGTTTGTAGCTGATTTTACAGATTCTACATCAGAATCTCCCCTACTTGCTTCTGGCGTCAATCTTGGACTGAAAAAAGTGTATGATTCTTACTGAGCCATCGAAATCTACGCATGTCGAATTCATAGAGCTTCATATTAACCTCAAACGAAATTTATCGATGCCTTCTCTTTGACGAAACCATATGTGAGTTATGCTTTATAAACAAGGGGGATTGAAAAGCTATAAGCGAACGCGTGCAACAAACACTCACGTGTAGATGCACAACAAGCACAGTTTTCAAAACAATTAAGCCAACTTTTTACAACCTTAAGTGGCGAAGACCGGAAACTTCTGTTCTTCTTCTAAATTTGATTACCATATATATTCAATGCGGTTTGATCCTCGATAGTCAGTTTGCCGTCGTACTCTGATGATGATCAAGGAAGGTCGAAACGCGTCAGTGCGTTGCGGCTGGCGGTAGTTTTGTTATGTTGTTCGACGACTGGTTAAATACAATTGGTTTGGTGTTTACTTCAAGCTCGCAAACTTGATATAAAGAAATGTTACCACCACCCACGCAATCAATTATTGTTAAACTTCTGTTCTAGCCATCGCGAATAATCCATTTACGTCGTCACTCTCATTGTCTTCGTTATTCACTCAAAATTACTATGTTTCACCAGGTAATTTAAATTCTATTCTATTGGGGCAATTGTTATTGCTGCATTCATAATGATAAACGTCCGATTAATTGTGCTTAAGATCTATTAGTAGACATTCGTAAATCATTTATAAACATAAATTTATCCACTTTTGTGCCTGAGCATTGGCAACTGAAATTTAATTATTATATTTAAACATAACTAACTTAAAAATTATGTTTCTACAACACTGAGAAAAAAGCTACTTTCCAAAATGTTATTTTGGCTGAAATATCTGGTTCTTCATATAAGAAATTTATAACATAATTTTTTTGTTTAAATCAGACAGCTTGTTTACTCTATACAACAGCAAAGCAGAAACCATTAGAATATACACAAAAGTATGCAATCACAGTTCATAAAATTTAATTACGTTTATGCAACAATGTTATGTAATAAAATTTTCAATCTGCATTTATTGTTCAGTTCTTGGTATTTCCAGACGAGCTAAACTTTATATAGCGAATTACACAATAATTTATTGCGCGGGTGGTGGAAGCAATTTCTATATCAAGTTTGCGAACTTGAAATAAACACCAATCCCATTAAATTTAGCCAGTCGTCAGATAACATGGCGGTAGTTTTGCTATGTTGTCAGACGACTGGTTAAATACAATGGGATCGGTGTTTATTTGAAGCTCGCAAACTTGATTTAAAGAATTTATATAGCGAACTAAATGTTTTAGTGTATGCTTTTGAGCGTTCTTGTGTTTAAGTTTGTTTTTCACCTTAGTAGGCCTGTTTTGTTTCTGTAATGTTTTTTGTAAAAAGGAAAGCTGTCAAACAACATTCATTATTACTTTTAAGCAAGGTTGCGATCTTGATACAAACATCTGACCTAGTATGTAAACACATTTGTCAGCCTAAACTAAGTATTGCATAATGCGATTTATTCTGGAAACCGGTTTAGGCCTTATCGGAAACTAATCACGTACTGCCTAGAAATTTCTTCGACCAGGACTCGAACCTCGGTTCGTATGCTTGGATATCTGGTACTCTAATCACTAAGCCACCCTACCGCACGCTACAAAACACAGTTTTCAGTTATATACTAACTAATGTAACTTGGTTAGTCTATTTTTCCTTTAGGTGGAGCTCATATGGCATCCACTTAGACCCAAATTTCCAACTAACCATCCCCAATTTTCCTTTATAGAAAAGACACCACGCTACATGGAGAAGTGATATTGAAATGAACATTTATATAATTAAACGAAAATTAGTTGCGCGAGCGGTGATAACAATTACTTTTAATCAAGGTTGCGATCTTGATATAGACACCTGACCAATTATCTATATACATCTGTCTATTTAAAATGAGTATTTTATAGTGCACTCTAAATATTCATCATGGTTTTTTAAAAAGAATCAAGTGTGACCATTCGTACGCTAATAGAGAACTTAATTGATGCACTTTTCAAATTTTAATGTACAACACCGAACACTCATCTTTCAACCTTACGAGATATATAAGATGTGCTTTTACTGAATTATAAAATAATTTTATCTCTGCGTATGAGCTATAAAGGATCAATTTCATTTGAGCATTAATCTTATGCTGGTAATTAAACGGTCTTAATAAATTTAATGACTGAAAATTTTGGCTAATTGCGAGTGCAGATCAAGATATGGCTCAGTTTATGAATTCATGCTTAATAGAAGTGCGACATTGTCCATTAACAATGTTTGAATAACACGTTTTGACTCCATCATGCTTAATTCGACTCTTCCCTTCAATTTGTCTTCTAACCAGGTATCGCAGTTTCTCCATCGTTTCGTGGAGTCCAGCTATTTGCTATAATACATTTGACAACCAGTTTTTCATTAAAAAAAACAACTTAGTTAGAAAACAAAGAACTAAAAATGAATTAGAAAAACTTTGTAATGTGACATTTTTTAAAAGTTCACAAGTAATATCCGTTCCGATCAGAATTATCATCAACTAATGAAACTTAAGTTACCATTATTCTGTTTTATAAAATTAAAATTATCTCATTAAAATGCACGCAAGGCTTTGTAGAAACCGATTAATTAATAATAATAATAATAAAATTGAATTTAGTAGTTACTTAACTATTTAAATGATGAAAATGCTATCCTCTAGGATAATTAACCACGAGAGTTTTTACTTTATTTCGCTGCATTGCTAAACTTTCCAATTCTTTGATGGGAGCAATTGAATTGCCGTCACATGTTGTTATATCTAGTTCATGGCTTATATCTTCACTTGCGCTTTATTCATATCCATTTGATTTCACAGCGTTTATCCAATGTCGATCTTGGTAATTGAAGCCTAAAATACGTGCCGTCGATTACAACGTCCGTTCTCGATTTGTCTATGTTCGGTGATATTGTGATTCGCGGATAAATAGCTTCTCCCACTTTAAAACGTATTTGCAAGCCAATGTTGGTTATTAGCCTTCTTGCCAAACAAACATTGGTTTCGCGGTTGCTATCTTGATATAAACTCCAATCCAATTATGTAAATAATTTTACTAATATCAAATAAGCATTGTATAATATAGAAAAGGCAATCCATCTACTAGATCGGTTTAGTCTTTACTAAGGACTCATCACGTACTGTACAGCATTTGTCGTGGACGGTACGTGACGAGTTTTCAATAAAGTCGAAACCTGTTCACTTGATGAATTTTTAAAAAAATCAAGTTTGCGAGCTTGAATTAAGCACCAATCCCATTTTAATTATCCAGTCGTCGAGTAACATAACAAAACTACCGCCAGTCGCACACACTGACGGTTGTTCTGTTGTTCGACGACTGGTTAAATACAACTTTGATTTAAATAATTGTTATTAACGCCCTGCCAACCAAATTTTGTTTAAATATATAAATGATCAATTCAATACCACGTCCCGAGTTAGCTTGTTGTCTGTTCTATAATGACAGATTTGAGAGGTTAGACTGAAATTTAGGTTTACAGGGATGCCACATAAGCTCCATCTAAAGGAAAGGCTAACCAAGAAACTTTATTTAGTATATAACTGAAAATGGTTTGTGGCGTGCGGCGAAGTGGATCAGCGATTAGAGCAACATATTTCAAAGCAGACGAGCCCGCGTTTGAGCCCTGCTCACATCAAATTCTAGTGAGTATGTGAAGAGTACCAAATAAGGATGAAGTCGGTCTACTGGATGAATTATACAATACATAATTTGTACTAATAAATGAATGTATATAACGCGACTAGTATTTACATCAAGATTGTAACCTTGATTTAAATGTACCTGTAGTCTGTAAGCGACTGTAAGAGAGGTGCTAACCAGATAACATAAAGATCTTAGTGATAGTACGGAACCTGGGTTCCTCGATTTGAACGCAGTACTGACGTGTCTAAGCAACACACACTTTGGCAAAACACATCCAGCTGCAACAAGCTATGACTTGAGGCCATATTGTACGTTTCAGAGGTTCGTAACTATAGAATGCAGTCTGTATTAAAGAAATGTGCAATGGACTGATGCTCTTTGAACATATGATACCATTAACTGCCTGCATCTCGCATGAAATCATTTCTGATTCGGTAATTACAGCATTTCAAATTTTGATTGAAATGGCGCGACAAGTTTCCATTGTTATGTCATATGTATGTCCATGTTCTTAATTTTGAATTCAATATATTTGAAAAATATCGTGTTTATCTAGATGCCATATTTCGGGCGAGTAGTTAAAAGTTTGATAAACATATTTATTATATAAAGCACAGCATGGGACCTAGCAAATAATAGAAAAAGAAAACGATTTTTTTTCAATCAGGAAATTAATTGCAATAAAAATCTTTTTATCATGTGGCTTTTCAGGAAGTATGTTGATTACGTGCGGGACACCGAAGTATGAGTGGCGTAAACGGGCTAAATTACGGTTCTCGAGTTTGCGATTTGATTGCTGGCGAATTAGCCAAAAGGAAAATCTAGTTAAAATGAATTAACGTTTATTTGTTTGTTCGATTTGTGTTTATTTTTTACCAGGAAATTAATTTTATGGTGTTATTAATCACATGTTGACTGAATTTATTTTGATAACTGTTTCGCCACCATTCGAGTTTGTCAACAAAATTAATGCGCAACAATATCTGAACACTAAATTATGCAAGAATGATGTAAAACTAGATATCGCAGATTTTAATTCTACAAGCAATATGCTGTAAAACCGTCTCTGATGATAGCTCGTTTAACCAATATTTTTTAGTTCAAAACACTTACTCCATCCGACGTAATTGCGACCAGCTGGAGATTTTAATCAACAATCAGAGCGTAGTGATAACCGTTTACAAATGAGCAACCTAGTCGCACCAAATATGTTGTCCTTGAAGATGCAAAATTATGTGGTTCAATATGGAAAATGCAACAAACGGTCCGTTAGCCTATCATGTGATTCCAACTAGGACGTAGCCCTCAGTCTATAATCAGCACAAAAAATATAATTCTTTCTTATTATATTTGGTTCAATAATGGCAGCATCATAAAACGAAATGGATGTCAATAAGTCAGTCAGCGACAACTGCAGTGGTGTTCGCGAGAAGGTCATTACTTTTCATTATTTCAATTTATGCTTGCACTTTGCCTTTCTCCCGCATTATATCTATTGGTTCAAAGAACAAAATTAATAATTTATCTCTTCTTACAAGATTCAATGTACTGTTAAACTAGGGGAGAGAGAGTAGTCATGTATTCTTATTCGGTTCCGTTTATCCGCAATACACTTTCCAGCGGACAAAGAAACACGACTTATCGGGCAGTGACGGACCTGGCTAATAACAGGGTGCGTTCTATTTCCGCAGTAGAATAGTGTACCGGTGTTAGAGTTTTGCCTATCACCTGTTTGAATGTCATCAGTTTGTCCAGTTTAAGCTCGATGGCTGGATGGCAGTATTTGGTTTTAAGTTTAAAGCTGCCAGTCGTATTGGCACAACCGTCGATGGTAAGAAACACATTTCCTTCATCACAGATTTAAGTAAAATATTGTCTTGAACATTCTTGGGGACGATTGTCTCCTAAAAAATGAAATGGGTTTACCTCTATCCGGTTTTAGGTTGTTTATATATGAATAGACAAGACACTTATATTTACAAACCAGTCCACGTATTATTTTATTGATCGGTAAGGTAGTTTTAGCAATAGTTTCAAATGTAAGGTTATTAATGCCGTTTAATGAATGGCATGGAAATCTCTGTGAAGGATGTTTGCAGAAGCTTGCTGGTAATTCATGATAGTTCTTTCACAAGAGCTTACTGCATTTTGACATAGAATTGAAATTTCTGAGAATATCCATGGACATCCTCCTCTTCATCAATTACCACACAGTATTCTTGCGGTAACAGATGCTGAATTTGCCCAATTACGTAAGCTGGAAATGTGTCAAAGTTTTCACTCTTTATACGCATCTAATTTTCTGGACGGTAATAATAGAAATAGCCATTAGTATACATTTTGTAACTACATGATTGCCAGTTCGGTATCTAAATTGGAGTTGAATTGCCTACCAAATTACAGCATAATTTTGAGCGAGGTGGTGGGATTAGAGTTAAACACGCCATTGACTGAGGATTATATTTCTTTGCCATGATAAGAGAAAGTTTTAAGTTTCTTATAGTTTTACGCAAATTAGTTGTTGATGCCAACGAACTTATAAGGACTTATTTTGCCATTGGAAAATTGAGATCTGAAATTCCAACGTTTTACAGATTAGAATTGAGATGGCAAAAAAAATTTTCAAACCTATATAGATGATGTAATTATTTTGGATTATTTTGGGAGTTACACTTTGTATATTTGCACCGGCTGCTAACTGGAAATCAGTTGGTGTGTATTGCCATTTATTAAAGAAGGCATCATTCGGTCAAGAAATAAATTCAACGTTGCTTTTATTATGTCTCAGGTGTCATTGCCAAATAGGGTTCGGACTAATAAGAATTTTCTACATTCAACGAAAATTCAAAAACAACCAAGCTTTCTGGGCATATTAAGCTTTTACTCATCTTTCTTACCAAGGTTAGACAAAGCTGTTCAAACACTTGAACGACACTTAAATTTCTAAATATGATTGAAGGCGAAATCTTCATTGATTGTCATTACGAAAAGGCATCTGCAAAACTTCGAACGCCATTTCGTCCAGCTCTTATCATTTCTCAGAAGTTGTAGGATAATGAGGCAGGATATAAGGCAATTCTTCGAGAGCTACTTGTTGTTCATGCAACAATTCGTCGATTTATAAAAAATATCTAGATTGTCACACTATCTTTTGTACTAAATGTTTGTTAGCAAATTATCCTAGCACAAGGTTTGTAGCATAATCTGTAACACTCACGCGGGTAAACATGCAGAGTATGAGTTTATGCACATATAGTGTTGTTATCCAGTGCATTATGTGTACAGGAAACGTAATGGCTGAAACCTTTAAGCACCTTCGGAGAAATCCAGTTTGCCATTTCTACTGTGGCTAACAGACATGCAATACTTGCATGAGTTCAATAATTCATTAATGAAGACCAATATTTGACATTTTGTGTTAAAATTCTATACAACAGGGCTCAAACGTCATGTGGATAACTGGGTTAAAGGTATCCTATAATTAAGCAATCAAGACAATTAGCCAAAAAAGCAAGGTCAAACCACGTCGTAGTACAGCGTGACACGTTCTCAAATAATCACGGGCGCATAACAGAGTTCCCGGAACTAGAAGGTGTTGGCGATCATCGACATGTTAAGTTGACAATTTTAGGTGGTCTCATTTACCTGTGAGACTGCTGTGGATGCTGCATATGCAAAACTCTGCACTGTCTGACACGGTATGGAGATCTATGAAGAATGATAGATAATAAAGAACCACAATTTCATGGGAAAATGATTGATTCTACATTTTGATCACTAAACAGACAGGTCGCAATGACATTGATACATCTGATCTAAAAAGAATATAAAGCGTTGAAAGCCGTTATATGCGCTGTGGATGAGTGAGGTTGGAATGCGATTCTGCCATCAGTCAGATTTTAAACGTGGACTCACCATCAACACTGCCTTAAAGCAGATATCGCTTAGCTAGTGGTCGTCGAGAATGTACGATTTCTTGGCAATTTAATCAAAAGGAATAGTGGAGAATAACATGTATAATCGAACCAGAACATCTTGCTCCAATTATCCAGGATAAAATGTCGCGACTAACATCTTTACAACCTGCTCTTGTACTGTGCTGAAATCTAAGTATTTAAAAAAGTCAAAGAATGTGCACGTGTCAAATTACCTGACTTCATTCTAAAAGGACCATCAAAATAAGTGAAAATGACGCATAAAATCATACTAAGGAAAAAGTGTAAGAAGGAGATCATTTTACTCTATTCAGTTAAGCTAGATTAGAATTTGGAGAGACCCGAAACTTAAATTAGACCAAATGAGAATGACGCCGTCACATATTCAGAGATTAGAGAATAACATAGAGAAAAAGGTGAAGAAGCAAAATTGAAAACAAATTCCAGAAGAAAAATGATTAAGTTTAAAGTCCAGAATGATTGTATCTCGGTTGGTTGAATATTTGGAGTAGAGTGCAAATTGGAGCTGCCAGTGGAGACCAAACGGATATTTGTTAAACATCCGAAAGAGGAGACTATTATAACGGCCACCTTTATGGACAGGAAGTGGAAATCTCAGAAGCGTATTACTTTTGAAGAAAAAAATACTAGTTAAAATGATGTGGAGAATGAAAAATAAAAAAATATTTAACAGGAAATGAATTTTTTTTAAATTATTGTTCTTTATTATGTGCGGTTTTAGGCTTTAATATTAATATTAAACGAGAGCCAAAGACTAAATGGCACAAAAGAGCATATTGGAGAGTGCATAAATTTGTTGACTACAATTTAAAAAATAAGGTTTCTTTTCCAGTTGATTCCACTTACAAAGGTAAGACAATTAGAATTGAAAAAAACTGAGATTTAAATCCTGCAAGTAACGTGAGGGTAGAAACAATGCCGATGGCGACATGAATAGTTAATATTCATTTAAGTCAGAACGCTTAGTCTCGACATATTGAATAAGAAGTACTAGCGGCCTTAAGCTTGAGATAGTTCAAGCTAATGAATTCTTCAACTTCTACAATTAAAACATTGCTACATTGGCGTATATGTAAAAAAATACCTAGATGCAATACAGTGAAAAAAATGAGAACCAAAAACTATCAACTGTAGAGATAATTTCGTATAATAATGTTTACAATTTTAAAATAATCACCTACACCATAATATAGTTTATCAGTCCTGTAGTATAGCAAGAATAATCGTCAGTTAAACTCACTGGTGTTTTTAGAATTCCCGTGCTAAACATCAAAGAACTTGTGGAAATTGATCGCAGTGAATGAAAACACAGCCATCACTCAGAATATCTCGAAAAGCAGGACGCGGTCATTTGCTATCTAGCGTTTCTGCACTTAGGATACCTGATTGGAATTTCTAATGCAACACTTCAATGCTGATAACAGTACAAGTTAAACAATTATTGAAAGCATGGATGATGATAGCAATTATTTATGTCAAGATTGCGATCATTATATAAGTATCACTCCCATTATATATACATTTGTCAGTATAGACAAATAATTTACTAAAATAGCAGCAGGATGGCGTATTGAATAGAGTCACAGACTCCGAAGCAAACGTGCTCGTTCCTTAAAAAGGCGAAACCGGTTTCCTCATTGAATGACGTTTGCTATCTTATACAATGCTTAGTCTTTGCTGACAGATTTATATAAAATGGGATTTGTGTTTAAATAAAGCTAGCAAACTTGAATTAAATAAAAGCAAACCTTGATTTCAGACTGTGCTAGCGAGGTTAAAATATAGGGAGAGCTTTTTTGAGGTTTATTTCAAATCTCAATCTTTGGCACTGCCATGTACAATTATGTACATATTTGGCCACAGGGATACTGCGTTTTGATTCGCCAGACCGGAAGTGTTGGCATACGACACATCCATGTGATGCTTTTATTCTGCCTATCGAAATTTTTTTTCATTTTCTCCTAATCTCACAGATGACAATGCCTGATATTAGGGGATTTGTTTTGCATTCCGAATAGCGATCAACAGATCACCAACTTATATTCTATATATCTTGAATTCATCATATATATTCTGTAGGCCAGTTTGTTCTAGATGGTACGTGCAAAGATAAGCTAAAAGTTGTGCTGTGTAAATTTCTATGGCATCCCCATTGAATCGGAGGGAATGCTCCCTATTAAATTTACAACAGAACGTTCGTTTTATATAATTAAACGATCATTGGCTTGTTTATTTATTCAAATCAATATTGCGAGCCGTCCTATTATCCCACATTCTTGACCAAAATATATAGTGGTTAAAAGGCGTAATACCGGCTCCTACTGATGAGTCGCCAGTATGCACGAAACGAATGTGAATGAGATTATACTTTCCGTTCATGCTGCCTTTGGTTTATCCTTCTGGTCACAACTGAACTAATTTGTTACTAGGTTCGCAAAACCTAATACATACTTACATATATATTAGCTCTTCGCAACAAACAGTATTTAACTGTAATATATTGAATTGAATGATGTCATGCTTACCGCGAAATGTGATAACTGATATCGATGAAGGCCAGAGTGTATGGATTTACTGGAGTAACAGGTGTTCAGAAATTGTTGTAATTCTCAATTTCAGTGAACTATAGCATAAATTGATATCCATCAGGTTGGTATCATGTACCGACTCGGTAACCATAGTGTTAGTACCATGTACCTTTTCGGTACAATAATGTTGGTATCAGTTACTAACACAATAGCCATAGTGTTAGTATCCTTTACAGGCTCGGTATATATATTATATAGTGTGGGTTAGCGTTGAAGTCGCATTGTCGTAGACTTTATATGATATTAGCTTCACTATTGCAGGTTTACACATTCGTCTAGGAGATCGTACTGTCCTATTATTCCACATTCTTCGACCAAATATATAGTGGTTAAAGGGCGTAATACCGGCTCCTACTGATGAGTCGCCAGTAAGCACGAAACGAATGTGCATGAGATTATACTATCCGTTCATGCTGCCTTTGGTTTATACTTCTTGTCACAACTGAACTAATTTTTTACTAGGTTTGCAACACCTAATACATAGAACATTTGTTTGACAGGCTTAAATGAGATCCATTTTATTCTTCACACCGATCGGCAATCTGGATATTAATTCAGGATTATGTGCCAAAGTATCGCTATCGTCTTTTCTAATGCCACGTTTGTAAACAGCGCTGTTACGTCAAAATTATTTTTAGGTGAAAAAAGTAAAATAATCTTCCTATTTTTACATTCAAGTACTTTATGAGAACGATACCCACTTGACAAGATCGGTATATTAAAAATCCCTTCACGGAAGTAACGTGGAAATAACTTAGCTTACCGAGTTTAGAAGAACTGATATAAGCACAAGGTCGAGGAAGAAATAGAGCACGTATAGAAGATCCTACAAATGAGCAAATATCCTGCTAGTTCTTATATTGTTAATAGCAGACCAAACTCGATTCGCTGAACAGAAAACAGTAGCAAACAAAGTGTAACTGAACCTTACTATATCAGGAGATATTCCTGCATCCATAAACACTGTAAATTTAAAGGAATACATCGCATTTAACATTAAATGGGCCATTTGTAAATACCAAATTTCTACAGCATATTTCTGCAAATCTCGTATAGTTTCTAATTTCAAATGTATGTGCAGCAACACGTATATTGTAATGAAGAATCGGAGGTGGTTAGTTAGAAATTCAGGTATGAAGAGATTGAAAATAGGTTTCGCCTGAAAGAAAAACTAACTAGAAAATATAAGTTGATAAATCATTTCAATTTGCTCGTTGTATGCGACAAAGCTAGCGCAAAGAATGAAGTCACAGACTTTGAAGCGAACGTGATATGGTTCGAAACCCGTCACCGAAAAATTCCGGACAATACTTGAAGTGTTCCCATTATGGACGAGACCTGGTATACTGAATGAATCGCATTTGCTACATAATAAAATATTGGGTTTATACTGACAATAAACATATAACTAAAATCCTAATATTATTCATCAAATCATTGTAAGTTCCTCAAGTGACATTGTGACTTTTGTCAATGACTGCCTAATTAGAACATCAGATAACACGAGTCTGGAGGAAAGACTAGCCAGAAAATATAAGTTGGAATATGATTTCAGATAGTGTGTGGTTTGCGGCACAGATGGCCCCGCGGATAGTTACAGAATTCGAAACTAATGTGCTCCGGCTCGAATCCCGTCCACGGCAAATTCTGGAAAGTACTTGATGAGTTCCCAATAGGGACAAAACCGGTCTACTGGAGGAATTGCCTTTGCTACCTGGTCATAAATATATTTTACACTGCAAAAATATACATTAAATCAAAAGTTTGCCATTAGATATCAAATTAATATATATATAAATATATATATATATAAATCGAAATACTCGTAATGAATAGACGAGTAGGTTTTTTATTATTTGGGCAAAAATTTTACTGCCTTCAGCCGCTGTTGGTATATATTATAAAAATATTTTCTTTACAAACGTTTTCGTACTGCTTCACATCACATTTTAGTTATTTATTAACATATTAATCTTTAACTTAATTTACACAATATTTTACCCGAATGTAACTGCTCTTTATTCAATGTTTTTCACAATGTGGATGAAATGATATTTGCACAGTTATTTCGTGTTTGACTTTGCAGTCATACTATTTTGCGAAACGGATTACTAATTTTCTTTATTTATAAAGATACCACAAGGATGATAAAGCCTTGGTTTTGCGCATCCAGATGTCTGTACTGATATTTGGTTAACTAAAAGAAGTACTAAAAGCAGACCAATGGAGCCTAGATTTATGCCAAAATTTTTCAGTTAAACAAAGTGATTTGCGCTAAAACTGACGGGCAATTTAGACGTGCTTATCCTCTATTCCAGTCTAGTTGGGCATAATATTGTTATTTTTGGAAAAATATTAACCATTTCCGTGTTAATTTTGAACAGTTTAACAAATGGAAACCTCATTATTGGACACAGCTCAACGTAAAATGTTTAAGCTAAAAACTTAGCAGACAAACGTTATTGAACAGCAATTGGAAGTATTATTTGGCTTGTGCAAATTTATCAGTTTTCAAATTAAAAAAATAATTACAGGCATATCCACAATACCAGCCGAGCATTTAATTTCAGAATTCAAGAGGAAGTACTATCGTATTACCATTTGGATATTCAAAATGATATTATGTAGCAAATATAGAATAGAATAGAATAGAATAGAATAGAATAGAATAGAAAAGAATAGAAAAGAATAGAATAG
>JAQBSW010007384.1:0-41126 GCA_029291075.1 Eudiplozoon nipponicum | reverse complement strand
AATAATTGTTATCACCACCCGCGCAACCAATGTTCGT
Source organism: Eudiplozoon nipponicum (assembly GCA_029291075.1). Classification (NCBI taxonomy): domain Eukaryota; kingdom Metazoa; phylum Platyhelminthes; class Monogenea; order Mazocraeidea; family Diplozoidae; genus Eudiplozoon; species Eudiplozoon nipponicum. The sequence goes on along the minus strand of JAQBSW010007384.1, from coordinate 41,089 downwards.
TTAATTATATAAACATTCATTTAAATACCACTTCCACATGTAGTGTGGTGTCTGTTCAGTAAAGACAGATTGGGGATTGTTATTTGGAACTTTGTGTCTAAATGGATGCAATATGAGCTCCACCTAAAGGAAAAATAGATTAGCCATTTACTTTAGTTAGTATATAACTGAAAATTGTGTGCAATGTAGTGTGCGGCAGGATGGCTCAGTGGTTAGAGTAACAGATTCCCAAGCAGACGTGTCCAGGTTCGAGTCCTGTCCGCGGCAAATTCTGGCCAGTAAATGATGAGTTCCCAATAAGGACGAAACCGATCTACTGGATGAATTGCCTTTTCTACACTATACAATTCTTAGTTTGTACTGACATATGTAAGTAATTAATGTGTCGGGGGTTTATATCAACACCGCAATCTTGATTATAATAATAATAAGTATTATTTGCTTTCTGACAATGTTTTCTTATTATAAGTGGTTTGAAAATTTTCCTGATCTATATGTCAATCTAGCGGCAGTCTGAATGAAATGGTACGAAGTGTAAATTAGTCGAATGAACTTAATAATAAAATGTCTCTTTTCAATTATTAATGTTGTTTAATATATGTTTTTGAACAATTTGAACAAAAAAAATTTTTTTTTAATTTGGATAGCTATTTTTCAAGCAAAAACCGGTATAACTAATGTCAAGTTTTGTGTACGCGGGTTTTAGCTTTGCACCAACAGTTTCACAATCGTCCGACTAACCACAATTTCCATGTCGGTATCTGTTCTGTCTTCGATCGAGCTGGGTGTGTATTCGTCCCTTTCTTTCGAGGACTTCAACATAGTTCATACTAACCATTGGATAATCGGTTCTATCCAATCTTTGTTTACTGGCAACGTTTCGTTTCGTTTTATCTAGCCACATCATCAGGCCACTATACACATCACAATACTCACAATAGCAGATTTGGGCAACTGACGAATTGCTTTTCCTCGCTTAAACAATACTTAGTTTATACAGTCAAATGTATTTATAATCAAAACTCTGCCATGTATCCTTTATTTAATTTACCTACCGCGGGTGGCGTCATGTCAGTTCTAAAATGACCAGTGTGTTTGGCTTGTTGGAAATTTAGGTCTTAAAAATTCTTTATAAATTGGTTTACCATTAGAAGTTGCTGGTAGAATGGAGCACTATTGGAGTATCGTATTGAGCTGCAGACTTCGAAACAAATATTCCCTGGTTCATTTCTCGACAAAACTTGTAGTGTTCTCAATAAAAACAAAAAAGGTCTACTGGATGAATGTTATATTCTACCTTATACTATGTTTCATTTATACAGAAATAAAATATATAATCAAATTGGTGTTAATTTCAAACTTAACTGAGGTAACCATTATCACCATTTGTGCAATCTTAATTTTTTTTATTTATCATGAAAAATATGTTTGTGGATATTTATGGGATTAGATTATCACCAACTTGGAACGTGTTGAAAAAAACTAACGAATATTTCAAGAGATGTAATCGGTAAATTTCGCAAATATTTTCTGAAGTAAAATATTGCAGGAACTAACAAATTTACCGATTTAAATTGAAATACCTTTTTACAATAAACACGAATTTTTATTGAATTTATTTCGACAGATGTTTCATAGTTCTACACGCAATTTATTTACTTTTCAAAATATATATTTTGTTTTTAATGAATTCTACATTCTGGAATATATTAAGTCAAGGAATTCTTGCTTGAATATGTTAAGTATTACTTATATTTTCACAACCCAGTTTACGCACAGCCAAACGGATATGACGAATTCAGCAAAACGAATAAATTAATATCTTATATCTTAATGATGTTTGTAATTTTTGAGTAAAGACCAATTATAAATTATCGTAAAACTGCTGACATTCTTCAGTATCATTTCATTGATGTTAGCAGCTCTTGATATAATATACATGTAAAAACAAGTCGGTACAATGCCTAACCTACGTAAACTTAAGTAAAATTACATTCAAAGAACGATTTAAAATCTACCACGTTATTCATAAATGTATTGACGCAAGAATATGTACCGATTATATGCATTTTAATATAGAAAAATATCACCGTAATAAGTTAAATATTAGTAATTTGTAAAGATAAACTTAATTTCTACAAAAAGAAGAAAAAATCCATACGAATTCCTTTTACTTCACAAACCTTTTTATTCGTCAGATTTGATTGACATTTGTTATCACATTTTTGTGGCAATTATAATAGTACTGAATTACGCAATCATATTTTTTATTATTATTGAGTGTAAACAATTACACGTATCAAGCCAAAAGTAAATTTAAAAATTAAATATGAAAAATATACCAACTTAAGCATAAACAATGAATCTAATTGTTCTAAGCAAAAATTATCTACGACAAAAATTGCTCAAGGTTTGCCATTCTATTATTTGTTATTGCTTACAATGCGAGAGCAAGATTTCCAATTAACCTATTGCCTCGCATAATACGAAAAACAGGAAATAATTGTAATTAACATATTCCTTACAATAACATCACTGAAATCTAAAGTTTTCGCACCAGTATAAGGGTCTATGCTTGATGACAGGTGAAATATCTTCCAAAGAAAAATGACAGCCACCTTTTTCCGCCGTCAATATGCAGATTTGTCATGTATTCTTTTTTCTGCTGGGGAATTAAAATTGCTAAACTGATACTGTGAACTATCCTCTAATGTACGAGTATTCTTAAAATTGACGGTAGCTATGAAATGTCCTTCGACGACTCCTTACATACAATTGCTTTGGTGGTTATTTCAATCTCGCAAACTTGATTTAAAGATTTGAATCCACCAACCGCGCAATCATTGATTGTTTATTTGTATTACATATTTCTATATGTGGCAAAAGCTGCAAAATGTTTATGTTCGCGATTTTATGGAGATTTTGCAGCCGACCTTTCCAGTCAAGTGCAATGTATGAGTGACTACTTGAGGTGGGAGCCGCATAACTTATGATGCTTTCCATATATATTCAATGCGGTTTGATCCTCGCAAGTCAGTTTGCCGGCGTAACCTTATGATGATCATGGAAAGTCAAAACACATCAGTGCGTGCAACTGGCTGCAGTTTTGCTATATTTTTCGACGACTGTTTAAATGAAATGGGATTCGTGTTTACTTCAAGCTCGCACACCTGATTTAAATAAAACTAAAGTCAAATTTGTGACTTTAATTCGTAGGCATTTGAGAACAATGCTGTTAGGCGATAAAAATACCGACAATGTATTACCATCTATTTAAAGGATATTATGAAATTTGTACAGTTACAGCTTTAACATATACTGTAGTCATAAAATTTTCTGGGGTGGAATAGATTCATGGTTATAAAAAAATTTCTAGACAATAGTTTTATTTGTTAAATAGCGATTGGGCCAATGGGACAATCCATAAATGCGGCAGAGAAGGAAATTGAACAATCACGCCACCGGAAAAAATTGAGGAATAACGTTTTGCAAGCCAAGCTTTTGCACAATAAATATCGATTAGTATTATTACAGCAAGTGTAGATATAGTGTTTTTCTTATACAAGCATTGCACTTTGGTCCTCAATAGTCAGTTTGCAGTTGTGTTTTGATAATGATCATGGAATGCCGAAACACATCAGAACGTGTGACTAACGGCAGTTTTGCTATGTTTCGCAACTGGTTAAGCAAAATTGGATTGGTGTTTATAACAACCTCAGAAATTATTTAAATAATACTAGATACTTGTCTACTCCTGTTGTGACTAGCAATAGTTAAACAACGAAATTCGAAAATGGTTATCGGAACACAACTTTAGAAAACGTGAGCATGGAACGAATTGATTAAATACTACAAATTGTGTACTGTACCCATAATTTCATTAAACTTATTTCAAACTATTCTGTAAAATATCTCTTTGATTTAAAATTTTGAGTTGCTTACCAACGGTTATTGTAAATTTGTCTTGTTTATTCTGGTAAGCATTAGTATATTTTTTCAATATTATAATTCGTTTTATTTCTTTTTGCTCTAGTTTAGACGCATCCTTTGAACGGTTTAACATAATATTTATATCTTATTGATTGCAAATAACTTATAAGTTTATATTTTTATATTTACCTCAACGCACCTAACAACAAATTAATTTATATTGAGCCGCCAGAATATGCCAATAAAAAGATTATCCATAATTATATATTAGGTGCTATTTAAATAAAAAAAGCATTTAATTTAAGAAGAGAGTGATTTGCCAAATTCAATATGAACAAAACGCATAATCTCAAGTACACATTTATTTCTTGCTCAATAGTGACTCATTAATAGGAGCCGGCACTACGCCCAGAATCATTTGTACGTTTGCTTAAAATATGTTTCACTCTTAGACTATACAGTCTCTTATAAGTTTGTGGAGTATGGTAGTGAAAGACAACTTTAAATGAAATATTTCCCAACGCGACTATAAACCCAATCTGCTTAAAATCCTTCATATAGAGTCAGCAACGGTACTAACATTATGCTCATTTATATAGGCTATATTTTATTATAATTGGCAATGATGACAATACTGAGCACCTGCTAAACATGCAGGGTTTTGTGCGCTTGCATTGTTCGATATAAATTATCCCATTTTCGTGATAACAGTAACATCTTTCAGTGAAAAAGAACATATTTATTTATTTCTAAGAGAAATCCAAATATAGATATAGACCCGTTTTTCACTAACATATATTGCTATTATCCATTATATTAAAATACGACGTATCAAAATATATTTATTACACCTATTTGCTAATGCTCACCATCTCAACGATTGTCATAGCTTGCCCTTCCAGAAGTAAAAACCTTGAAAACAGAATATCCATGAGCTTTTACTGAAGCGGATTTGAATTCCTTACCGTAATATCAATATTAACAGTAATATTTGGTCACTTTCAATAATTTATTGCCAAATTATGGCTCCGTTATAAGAACAGCACAACACAAAATCTTAATGAGAGTGAATAAAAAAAGTAAACAAAGACAATTCATATTGTTCGACAATTTGATTAAAGAAAATTGCAATCGTTTTTTACAACATAACTTTGTTTATGAAACCAACGATTACATGAAATGTAAAAAAAATGATTTATTGTTATATGAAGAGATAATTAATGCCCCATAGGTTAATTGACCTACACAACATATATGCAATTATGTACTAGGTATTGTGTACCTATGAACAAATTAAATGCAATAGGAACAGAATATTATGTCAAACTAAAAATGAACAAAAAGTATAATTTCATGCAAAAATGTGTTTAGTGCTTACTAACGTCTCAACGGTACGTGCCGACACCCTGCCCAAATTCAGTATATATTTACAAACGCAATGGGGGTCTCTTCGGTGGTTCAATCCGCTATGCGCACGCGTATAAATGCTGTGTCAGAGACAACTTAGTTTTATGCAGTCAACAAGCCGTTTACAAATGAAACTCACTTTATATAATGGGAAGATCTGTATGTTACAAATTAAATATAAATTTTGTGTAAGGAAAAATACAGCCTCAATACTTGTCCCTTTACTCTTAAATCGTTTTATTGATTATAATCAATTTGAAGTATATCATAATTCGTATCAATGTAGGTATTTTATTTATATTTTATCGATAAATTAGTTCTATTTAAATTGAGAGAATTTCAAGTGAAGAAGATCGTTTGCAATTATAAAATAGAAACTCATATCAATTTAAATGAAATGAATTGTCTAGATAATGTTGGATTGTATGTTTACCCGATCTGTAGTGCAACTAGAACAGAATTTTTTTTCCAGTCCCTATTTTCAGCTGATATATTTCGGATGCCATTCTCATTATTCTTCTTCAGTCAAAAATTCATTACACCTTTTCAGGCCAAAGAAGTTAAATACGTGTAAAGTTTCATTGAAGCATTTTATTTATACTTCGGACTTGGTAGTCGCATAATAGCTTGCCATATTTTCATTAGATTAAGACAATTTCAAAAACACATACATGGTGCACGTCTATCTTTTGAAATTTTTAGGTACCTATTAGGAAACTATCAAGTCAGAAGTATAAATGAAACGATTAACTGAAATTTGACAATTGCTTTATTACAGTAAGCACGAAACGAATGTGAATGAGATTATACTTTACGTTCATGCTGCCCTTGGTTTATCCTTCTGGTCACAACTGAACTAATTTGTTACTAGGTCCGAAACACCTAATACATACTTTCATAATTTCTTTATTAGTTTGTTCGTAATAATCGCTATAGTTCGTGAAGGGAAGCTATACACCCAGAATCGTAACCGAAATATTTCCGCTGAAAAGATGAATTGGGAACTGTCCTGTGTTAGTAGAACACAGATAATTTTTTAATATAAATCTGCTTGTAGAATCTAAATTTTGAAATTATTGGGGCTTTCACCAGTGGAGAATAATTATGCGCTTTTTGGCTATCGGTGCATATGATATAATTGTTTGGTCATAATTTGGACGCTGCTTCACCGTTAGATATTTTTAACCTCACGCACATATATTATGGGTAGTTGAAATTAAACAATGGAATTTGAAGCTGCATATTAGAAAAATGTTGTGTTTTTGTAGTTCAGAATTATTTATGATTCAATGAATAATCGATTAGTATTTTGTATATATGTTTGCGATAGGTTAATCGCGATTTATCTGCCATTATAATACGAGTTGCTCAATTATTTATGCTTAATGCTTCTTGCTATTTAGTGCTGCTGCAAAACGTTACGAACTTTTGAATTAAAACTATTCTTAGATAATGAATAGGTAAAACGTACGCAACTTGAATGTAGATGTGTATAATTCGACTCGTAACCATTTCGTCAAATAAAAGTTTTTGTCCTTTGAAATCCCTTAAGCATAATTAAGAATTTATTGTGTTTGTTGATGGCTAAAATGCTTAATTTGCTAATAAATAAGCACAATGCGGTGCCTTATGCGGATAGAACCGAATAAAAATTGATTGCCCGTCGGAATTATGCTCACATACCTTGCTATGAGTCAATATTTGGTCGTTATAAACACACTACTACAGGAAACTTGCCTCACACAACTTGTCAGAAAAGGAACGGTGTCCTGTAAAAGTATCTAGACTGACCACATTCTAATAGTTTGATGATTATATTTCACAATTCAGGTTGAAAAAGAGTATAAAATTGCTACACGGATAAACGGTTTATAGAAAGATAAGCGGTATTCCCGCTTTCGCTATATAGACATTAATTTGACTAGCGCCAATATTAGTGTGGAAAAAAAGACCAAGTTGTCTACTAAAATTAAAAGAACATTGTTTGAGTAGGCAGTGATTATAGTAGTTGTCTACTCAAAGTTTGCATCAACAAACGAGCTAAATATTAAATAAGATTGCAGAAAATATAGTGCAGTTCATAAAATATTTTATCAACACATGGAGCAGATAAGGAACAAAACGGCAAAATGTATCAAATGCATACACAGAATTTAAGTTTTAGCGGTGAATAATCTTTCTAAACGGAGCACGGCACTATTTCAACTTTCTTTTCATTGCGCCAAGTTTTGAAGACAGTACGAAGAAGGATGAAATAAATATAATTGTATAGCTGCCCATTTTTCAGCAGAGCGTCTTTTCTTGATGAGACTATAATGCTGTACAAATTTAGGAAGTTCAAAAAGCCGCGGAAATCCATTGGCCTACTTCAGAATTTTTTTCTATTTAGAACGAATGACAACTCACATTGACCTGCGCGGGTTTAGAACCGCGGTAATTAGGGGACAATTCCTGCAATTTACGATAATATATGCTTCTGTGATGTCAAAATACAATTTAAGCGGCATCAATAATACGCTCTTATATTGCAGTATAGGAATGCATTTTTATGTGTAAAAATTATACCGTTATTATAGAAGAGAGAAATTTTAAAGCAAGCAAAATGCCAAATTGAGTGAAGTTTGTCCAAAAAAGGAAAAATTTGATAGAATTTCTACAACCAATTGTATTATCGATCTCTTCCATCGGTTTAATTGTACCGCCATTAAAGGTTACTTCATATGTAAGCCGCAAGATTCTGTGGTTTAAACATAGCATTTCATCCCGAATTTTTTTAGTTTTTCAAGATAAACTATGCCACATAACTTCTGAGTCTTATCTCGCACTAGCCTCCTGGCATTCATATAAGTTGATTAATTTTCTGAAACTTAATGTACTACTCTATTGCTAAAGATTTAGGCGCAGACTGATGATTCTTTGATGTGAGATCTATGATATTTTATATGATCACGAGGTTTTCACTTAAGATTAGAACTACGATAAGGTCCAGACAGCAATTCAATTCATTTAATAAGTGCCTAATCCGAATTTCCTCGACCAAAATGTTTTAGAATGCAGACAACGCTTTGAATATTTAAAAAGAAAATATTAAATTCTAGGCCATCATACCACCAAAATAAATGAACCGTAAAGTTATTAATGGATGTTGCTTACTTCTTAAATCAATAATTCAAATTTTACCAAAACGGTTATACCAAAGGCAGCATGAATTAAAGGTAGAAATTTATGTACCAATGTGTTTCGTGCTTACTGGAGTCTCATCATTAAGGGTTGATACTCTGCCTTATACACGTTTTATATACGGTCAAGGATTTTGGGACACTTGCAAAATTTCATCCCCAAAACGAGTATGTATCCAGACAGTAATGTAGATAACATCACATGCAGACTTCTACAATGCGACTTCAAATACAATTATCTACATGAAACTTATAACATACCTGGAAATAGTAGCAAACTGTGGTTTCGGAGAGGGCTAAATTATAACAAATTGAGAATAGCAATCATTATATATATCAGCCACAAAAGTAACGACTTCTGCTATGAACTCGATTAGCGTCATTCAATCAAACATGTACAAGTTTTGGAATGCAAGATTTAATGAATTAAATAGAAGAGTTTACCATAAACCCAGTCTGCACAGTGTTTGAAATTTCACATAGTTTTGCCATTTCAAGATAAATTAATTAACAGTTCGCATCAGTTGTTCAATTATTTCCAGTCTATTTAATTCAGATTCAAAAAGCGACGAATATAACTAAGAAAAAATCGATCTAATGCTCAATGTTTATCCCAGACCTTTTATTGGGTAAATTATTAAATTGAATACTTTTGATAAACAAACAGCATTCTGATTTATGCAGTGAAAGCATGCAGGATTATTGCCTATGAACTGCAGCTGATGCACTCAAATGATTGATCGTTCCTCTATTTACCACTCTCTGTTAAATTTACTTTTGTAATTGAATATATATATATATGTATATATATATATAGTGATCATTGACGGTAAAGTTAGAAAGAAACGTCTATTTTATTTAAAAAAATTTGCTTTTAAAATTTCTCGTGCAATGGGTGCTAAAAAATAATTAAAATTTATACAATCTTTGTTGCGGAGATGTAATATATATATGCATTTGAGTACTATGTGGTTCTAATATATTTAAATAATAACTTAAACACAAACGACACTGACTTTTTAGCCTATAGTAAGTACGAAAGTCATACTTGCATAAAATCTTAACTTTAAGTCATGCTGAGTTTGGAATTTCCGTCTGGTCTTATTTAAAATAATATGTTACTATGTATGCAATACCCATTACAATCTTGCATATATTAGTTCTACGCAATAATGAATAAATAAAATAAAATTTTTCTGCTGACTGATCCGATTCCGCTTCGATTTTAAGAGTTTCTGTCTTAGTTGCAGGTGTCTTTTGCAGGTGAAGCAAGTATCTGCATAATAACATCCGGTTCTCCACAATATAATTCAAAGTGATTCAAAAAATAAATTATGTTAATGTTTCAGCTTTATTCTGCCAATTTTATTATTCAATTTTAGGCCAGAATTTCTTTCCAATAAAATGTCTTCATTTGGATAGAGTCACAGACTATTAAATTTTCAGGAGCATCAATCTCAAGTGAGATTTGTAATCCAAATAGACCTACTCGGATGCTAATTAATGCATCATTCTTATCCTATTGTAGTAAAATTAGACGGATTATCCTGGCTGATATTTCTTGTGCTCGCCTAGATTAAAAGCAATTTCTGCTTATATAGGGAGCCGTAGAATAAGTTGGCTAAAAGTTTCATAAAAATATATACTTACACTGAATTTGTGGCAAGTGTTTATTCCACGCAACATTATCACTAATCATGAGCACAAGGAGAACAAAATTTGTGTGATAATCTTATAACGCACAGGGTTCCATTAAGGGGCCTTGTTTAATGTCTTATTGCTAGAAAGCATGTTGCACTGGGGACAAAGAACATTTAATATGTATTTAAATATGTATTGTAAATGTTAATTAACTCATGGTTTATTTTATTATCCAAAATGAATAATAAGAATAATAATAATAACAATAATTGTAATATTTTTTAAGCGTCAACTTATCTAGTTCGAATCTAAAGTAACGTGGTAGTTCTTGTTTGCTTTTCCATTCTTAAAACATTATTTAATATTGCTATTCATTTGTACTCAAGGCAAAAAATGAAAACAATTCACGCTTTATTACGAAGATCACCATTTGTTGCTTCAGCCTTGTCAAGTATATGATGATTTTGAATACGCTTCTGTGGATTAATTATTTAAACATGGAGCGAATTAGCATACAAAAGTAGATCTTCTAACGACAAAAGATCGCCGTTCTGTCAAAATGTGCGAATATTTACCAACAATCTTGAATAGACAAATTACTAATTTACCCATTTAGGTGTATTCTAATATGACCTATAGATGTATAGGATTATGTAGGGTTATTAACTATGCATTTGCAAAATTTTTCAATATTAATGATAATTCAAATTATTTTAAACAGATTATTATCGACGAAAGATGTAAACCCCAAATTTTTGAAATTCTGGCCTTTGATCCTATTGATAAGGGAAATTATTTAAATTTCAATCCGTAATGGTAGTAGAACTTATTAGGTGTCCAGACAGTTAATCAGTGGCAGGAATAGGTCAACGAGTGACAAGCTACTATTTCTATCATGTTGTGGGTAATCCGTAGGTTTTTCACCATGGCCACACTTCTGATAATTGATTTAACTGTTTTTGACGACATATGAGGCTGTCGTTTTCATTACCACTCGAAATTTCCGTGATTTTTTTAATTGATTCATTTGCATGTTTAATAACACGCAATATTGAATGCACAGCAGTCTCTGCCAGGTGTCTATTAAATTTGAAATCTTAACAAGAGTCAAAATTCATTTCAAAATAATAACATTTAGCGACACAAATCAGTTACTATGCGTCTGGCTTAACAATTTTATCGATTTCCTACAGACTTTCTTAAATAATACCAAACATTCTATCGCTTTAAATATATGGCATTTTAAAGTCTTTCTTGACACTTGAAATAAGGATGTTTAATTACATTTAAAGAGTAATTAATTCAACGAATTCGGTGGAATGACATTGGGCGATGATCTGTCACAAAATTTACTAGAAAATCTTTTCTCGAGGTAACATAAAAACTGCAACTATTAATCTATAAATACTGTCACGCATCTTTCAACTATATTTATGACTCTTCGAGTAAAATTATCTGAGTTGTAGAAAAAGTGGAAATGAATAAACATTTTAATATCGCGGGCACGCTTATTCAGTTTGTTGTCGAGTGCAAACAAGGATTGTTCATCAACATATTTTTCCTCGGCCTAAACAAATTAACACTAGAAATTTGTCGATATATCTGGAAATGTATTCGATAACAGTGGTGGATGACTCAAAAATAAAGTCCCAAATTCGTAAAAGTGAACACTGGCACACATTTCGTTCAACAGAGACAAAAATAAATATTCTGAGGATTTCTGAGTCATAAGTTAACAGTGGTTACATAAAATTTATTAGCAAAATAGTCCCTGGAAACTTTTATTCTAATAATATTTAAATCAAGGTGGTGAGCTTGAATTAAACACCAATACCATTGTATTTAAGCAGTCATGGAACAGAGCAAAATTACCCTCAGCCCCACGTACTGACGCATATCGATCTTCCATAATCATCATTAGAGTACGACGGAAAAATTGAATAGCCAGGATCAATAGAATAGAATAGAATAGGATATATTTATTTGGATTCAAACCACACATGTTCCATCAAATAATAAAATTAGAAAATGTACAATATAAAAAGATATCACATCACATATATATGTGCAATTAGTTGTACTGTACAATTTATCAGCATCAGAAAGTTCAGCTGTAAAGAGTGATAGATTCTTCATCAAAATTAGGAAAATTTAAGGTATAATTCGAGTATAACATTTTGTAAGAAAAAAGGGAACCATGACTAATAATTGATTGTATGCATTGTTGATTAACAAGATGATATAATGCATAACATTTCAGTTTTAATAATACAAAATTTGAAGATAGAATCTCGAGAAATTATGTTGCTGAAAAACAATTAATCCTGTCTTTTATTTAACCATGAGAAAGTATTATCATAATCAAAATTAAAAATATCAGCAGGATTGAACACTTTTTCTAGTTCGGTAGATAAAAATTTAAAAGACATTTTAGTTGGAGGCGTTTCTCTAAGCCCCTTTGGCAACGCATATATATGTGAAGCAAATTTAGATATGAGGCTTTCATATCTAGATGTCTCGCGTACATTGTACTTGACTGTAAATTTCGGCTGCACAATTTCTATGCAGTAAAGAACATTAACTGTTTTCAACTATCGCCACATATACATATAAATAAGGAATTAAAATTAAACAATCGTTGATTGCGGCTCTTATCCCTGTAGTCGTTTATTCAATTTTGCGTGGCATGTAAATGCATTGCGGTTTGATATTTGCCAGTCATTTTGTCGTCATGCCCTTATGACGATCATGGAAGGTCAAAACGCGACAGTACGTGTGACTGACGGTAGTTTTACCATTTCGTTCTAAGACTGGTTAAATACAATTGGGATTGGTATTTACTTCAAGCTTGAAAACTTGACTTAGAGAATTGTTACCACTACCCGCGCAATCAATGATTAATTATTTGTATCACAATTAATACCGGATAGAATTCGAGGTGACATTTAAAAATGTATCAGGAAAAGCAACAGCGCATTGCGCAAACTAATAAAAGTAAGAAAAAGAAATTTGAACGTGATATTATTGTAAATTGCTTTATTGAGCACGTGTGCCTATTTATTCGGGGTTTTGCTTTATAGTTGTTTTTGTCTAATCAACACTTGAAATTCAACACAATTCTCTTTCACTTTTGAAATTTATACAATATAATAACATTTTTCAACACGCACGAAATATGGCGATATCTTTGTTTATCAAGCCTCTCAGTTTTAAATAAAATTAGATAAAACCTCCACCTATAAGTTTTGTTAACTTTGGACAATCATAATATTTTCTGTGAGATATGACATTTTTTAATTTAGTTTTTATAATAAATAAACGAGGAAGATTGGAAAGAAACACACAATTGAGTACCTTAGACCATCTACGTATCGTAAATTGGTAATATCCCTGAAACATTCCTTAAATTAAGCAGCTTAGCTGGTCTTTACATCAACCTAAACGAATCGTGAAATAACCGCACCATCACGAAAAAATATAGCATATCTTTTATCAACTGCCGCATACGACATTAAAAATGAAAAGAATGCTAATAAAAAATTTATGTAAAATAATAATATTCATATTACCATTTTCATGTGAAAATGAAAATGAAATTTTATCAGATACAAGAACCGTTTCTTTCTCTTATTATTCCCAAGTATCTAGAAATTATAATCTCTTTATATTTAAATTAAAAGGATAAAATTATAATAGAAGAATTTAAACATAAACTCCAGTTTAAGCTCAATGCCTGCTACTTCGGCTTGCATAAATTCAGAATTAAATTGTTTATCCATGAAGCTTATTATGTGGCCAACTCCTCTCTGTTATAGCATTGTCTAACTATCCTAAGTGCTACATCTGGAGAACATACGAGTTAGGTTTCAACGACCTATTGTACAATTGCAGACGGGTATCCACCATTTGATTTAAAACGGGCTTTCAGTTGAATATATAATAGTTAAATACTGTTTTTTGCGAAGAACTAATATATATGCAAGTATGTATTAGGTGTTGCGAACCTAGTAACAAATTAGTTCAGTTGTGACCAGAAGGATAAACCAAAGGCAGCATAAACGGAAAGTATAATCTCATGCACATTCGTTTCGTGCTTACTGGCGACTCATCAGTAGGAGCCGGTATTACGCCCTTTAACCACTATAGATTTGGTAGAAGAATGTGGAATAATAGGACGGTACAATCTCCTAGACGAATGTGTAAACCTGCAATAGTGAAGCTAACATTATCTAAAGTCAACGACAATGCGACTTCAACGCTAACTCACACTATATAATTTATATGACGTGTTTGTAAAGGATACTAACACTATGACTATTGTGTTTGTAGCCGATACCAACATTATTGTACCGAAAAGATTCATGGTATAAACACTATGGTTTCCAAGTCGGAACATGGTTCCAAAATGATAGATATCAATTTATGCATTAGTTCACCGAAATTGAGAATAACAACAATTTCTGAACACCTGTTACTCCAGTAAATCCATACACTCTGGCCTTAATCGATATCAGTTATCACATTTCGCGGAGAACTTATATATATGCAACAAACAGTATTTAACTGTTATATATTGAATTGAATGATGTCATGCTTACCGCAAAATGTGATAACTGATATAGATCAAGGCCAGGGTGTATGGATTTACTGGAGTAACAGGTGTTCAGAAATCGTTGTAATTCTCAATTTCGGCGAACTATAGCATAAATTGATATCTATCATGTTGGTATCATGTTCCGACTTGGAAACCATAGTTTTAGTACCATGTACCCATTTGGTACAATAATGTTGGTATCGGTTACTAACACAATTGCCATAGAGTTAGTATCCTTTACAGACTCGGTATATATATTATATAGTGTGAGTTAGCGTTGAAGTCGCATTTTTGTAGATTATATGATGTCGCAAGTCTACACATTCGTCTAGGAGATTGTACTGTCCTATTATCCCACATTCTTGACCAAAATATATAATTGTTAAATGGCGTAATACCGGCTCCTAATGATGAGTCGCCAGTAAGCACGAAACGAATGTGCATGAGATTATACCTTCGTTCATGCTGCCTTTGGTTTATCTTTCTGGTCACAACTGAACTAATTTGTTACTAGGTTCGCAGTACCTAATACATACTTGTTTTAGCTGAATGTTCTTTCATTTGAATAATTAAACGACTGGTCTATCAGCCTGAGTATGGTGATCGATAGCTTCCGCATGTATATTGGTAAACAATTTTTTATGTTGAAATTAACAGTTTGTTCCTCTTTGATTGCAGGTAGAGGGAAGTGTGTTACCTTAATAATGAAATAAAATATAATAATAATAATTATGCGAAGAAAAATTTCAAATCCAATTCGCACGATGTGGAGCAAATTTCATTTGGAGTAGAGTGCTCTATCCTCCGCGCCATCGTGCCGCATTTTTTACGCAATTTTCGTTTACGTGCAAACTGAAGTTTTTTGTTAGCCTTGCCTTCAGGTGGCGCCCATGTGACATGTATTTAGACCCATAATATGCCATTTCATTGTAAATGGCTATATTCTGTTTGTTATCTACAGCTCTGCAATTGGGTGTTAGGTCTTGCGAACCTAGTAACAAATTATCTCAAATATGACCAGAATGGTAAACCATAGACAGCATGAACGGAATGTATATTCTCGTGCATATTAGTTTCGTGCTTATTGGCGACTCATCAGTAGGAGCTGGAAATACGTCCCTTACCCACTATATATTTGGGGGCGGAATCTGTGAAAATCTACTATAAGAATGCATTAATCTCCAGTAATGACGCCAACATCGATAATGCGAATTCAAAGCCCACTCACTATATATATAATTTATATATATATATATATATCATTTATATATATATATATATATATATATATATATATATATATATATATATATAGTATATATATCGCATCTGAAAAGGTTACCAACACTATGGCTGTTGTGTTAATCCCCGACACCAAACATTATGGTACCAAAAAGGTACAAAGTACCAAAATTATTGTTTCCGAGTCGGTACATGGTACCAACACAATGTATCTTAATGTATGCTAAACTACACCGAAATTGTTAATTACAACTATTTCTGAACTCCTGTATTCCAGCTAATCCATACACTCTCGCATTGATCGATGTCAGTTATCACATTTAATCACCTAATATCTTTGTATCTAAAGAACCAAATAATTCTAACTTACAGAAACATAGCATGTTAACATAAATTTTACAAAAAACCTTTAAATGGATGCCATATGAGCTCCACCTAAAGGAAAAATAGACTAACCAAGTTACATTAGTTAGTATATAACTGAAAATTGTGTGCAGTGTGGTGTGCGGCAGGATGGCTCAGTGGTTAGAGCACCAGATTCCGAAGCAGACGTGCCCTGGTTCGAGTCCTGTCCGCGGCAAATTCTGGCCAGTACATGATGAGTTCCCAATAAGAACGAAACCGGTCTACTGGATGAATTGCCTTTTCTACACCATACAATTCTTAGTTTATACTGACATATGTAAGTAATTAATGGGTCAGGTGTTTATATCAAGACCGCAACCTTGATTATAATAATTGTTATCACCACCCGTGCAACCAATGTTCGTTTAATTATATAAATGTTCATTTCAATACCATTTCCCCATGTAATGTGGTGTCTGTTCAGTAATGACAGATTAGGTATGGTTAGTTGGAACTTTGGGTCTAAATGGATGCCATATGAGCTCCACCTAAAGGAAAAAATGACTAACCAAGTTACATTAGTTAGTATATAACTGAAAATTGTGTGCAGTGTAGTGCGTGGCAGGATGGCTCAGTGGTTAGAGCACCAGATTCCGAAGCAGACGTGCCCAGGTTCGAGTCCTGTCCGCGGCAAATTTTGGCCAGTACTTGATGAGTTCCCAATAAGGACGAAACCGGTCTACTGGATGAATTGCCTTTTCTACACTATACAATTCTTAGTTTATACTGACATATGTATGCAATTAATCGGTCAGGTGTTTATATCAAGACCGCAACCTTGATTATAATAATTGTTATCACCACCCGCGCAAACAATGTTCGTTTACTTATATTAATGTTCATTGGAATACCACTTCCCCATGTAGTGTGATGTCTGTTCAGTAATGACAGATTGGGGATGGGTAGTTGCAACTTTGGGTCTAAATGAATTCCATATGAGCTCCACCTAAAGGAAAAATAGACTTACCAAGTTACATTAGTTAGTATATAACTGAAAATTGTCAGCAGTGTAGTGTGCGGCAGGATGGCTCAGTGGTTAGAGCACCAGATTCCGAAGCAGACGTGCCCAGGTTCGTCTCCTGTCCGCGGCAAATTCTGGCCAGTACTTGATGAGTTCCCAATAAGGACGAAACCGGTCTACTGGATGAATTGCCTTTCTACACTATACAATTCTTAGTTTATACTGACATATGTAAGTAATTAATGGGTTAGGTGTTTATATCAAGACCGCAACCTTGATTATAATAACTTTTATGACAATTTGAGCTTCTCGTGTTTCTCTGAATGTACGAAGGCTCTAATATTGGCCTTGTCAATCATATTTCCTGAGTTATTGATACGGCAAAAACGAAATGTAAACCTGTAAACCGCATCCAGATATTCACATTAAAGCCGTAGAGATAGAGTGACAGGTGATCCTTAATTGATAACTTACAAAGGACAATCTATGGCTACTCGGGTTGCCAGGAAAGAATCTCTGTTGACAAAATGAAATAAATTTCCTCTGCGTAACCACAAATACTTGGTTAACACACGGAAGAGTATCGTGGCCCGCATTCTGAACGTAAATTTTAGTATGGCTCATCTATTTCATAATTAAGCAAAAATGTGGAAATCGTGCATCCTTGATGGATACTCATACTAGTCATATAAAGTAGAATAATTATTTAAATCATGTTTGCGAGCTTGAAGTAAACATCAATCACATTGTATTTAACTAGTCGTCGAACAACATAACGAAACCACAGCCAGTCGCAACGCAAAGAAACGATGACTGGTTAAATACATTGGGATTGGTGTTTACTTCAAGCTCGCAAACTTGATTTAAAGAATTGTTACCACCGCCCGCGCAATCAATTATTGTTAAAATAGAATAATTCATTAGGCATTTGTGTGGAGAGTACATGTAATAATTACAAATTTCGTGGGCATGCCATTTTTTGACCAAATATCTAACGAAAGTTTGTAAGCTATATACTCAAATGCACCTTCAAGTCAAGAATTACGGTTATTATTGAATAGTGTTAAATGATTCTGCCTAAGTACTTGCCCAAATGTAAAAATATTATTATTAGAAACACCTCTGGGCTGTAGTTAAGTGTGTTGTTGTTTATTATGTCATACATGCAAAGCACTTCGGCGGCTTCAGTTAATCGACGAAAATAACCTAGACATGACTTAAGTATTGCTCATACAACGATGGGCTACGTACAAATTACGATTCATTTATCCAAGTACAGGTATGATGTGCCTCATTCTAATTAGTATGAACAAGATACATTTACTCCTCAAAAAATATTTAACCAAAATCATTAAATTTGGCTGGAAGCAGATATTTTGTCTTCAGTTTTGCAATATTTGAGAGATATAATTGCAGAATATATTATTTACTCCGATGGTTGTTCAATATTAGTTTTACGTTTTGTTGTTACAGGCCGTATTTCGGGAATATGAACTGATGTACGTGTTCATGAATATGTACAATTGAATTGATTATATCACCCATCAAAATGACAATGTTATCTGCTTTTAAATAATTTTAACAAGCATTCATTATTTCGCTTTGTTTTAGTTTTTTCCACTCTGTTGCGCGAATAGGTCTAGACAAAAGCTGGCTGTTAACTGATGTGAACGGTCAATCCATTCCTTTAGCATTTCTGTTCCAAAAAGAATCAAGAGTGAACTATTTGACCAAACGTTGATAGAAAATATCTATACAAAATTTATACGGAGTTATCAAAATTAGGCAATAAGATTCGTGGGCGTCCATAGACTTTTCAGAGACCAAATAAGTTAGCCCACAATTTCACATGCCCATCTAATGTCAATTCACGGCGAATTAGAGGTTTCAACATAAATAAAAGTTGGCATCAATTTTGAAAATATCTTTATAATTTTGGTGGGAGGACGGTTTTTAATTTTTTTTTTACCTTTAATTAACTTTAATTCTAATTTTACTGTTGGAAATATAAGTGCAAATCTGAACACATAAGTTTGTAGCCAGAGTCGACATACGGGTTCCAAAATGAACTGTAGTCCTGAATGCAACCACTAGTTATTAACGTATTTTAATAAGTCTACAGTTGTATGAAGGCTAAAGGGCGCTATGGGGCACAGAATCTTGCACGTTGGTTGAAGTCTGTATTGCGTATTGAGCTTAAAGTCTATCCGAAGTGGAGGTGTATTTCTGAATCTATTTAGCGCCCGACTAGAGCATTCACTTCAGCCATAACTGAGATCTTATCTGAAAATCTAGTTTCATTTGTTAAAAAAAATCGGCCGAATTGGTAACGATAATTGCAACCGTCTGTGTCGCAAAAGATAAGAACATGTGCAGATAGAAAGAAAAATCTCCGTTGGTTGAGGTATCTGAAATGGATTTTAGCTCACAAGTGTCTCGTCTATTGATCAAGCTGCAGCTCGTGACTATAGAATAATACAGATATTTCATTGTTAGTTTTTTTATAAAAGTTATTGGTACCAGAGTTTCAAAGCTAAAAACGCACAAATAACTTTCGTGCTCCCAGTTTTGTAATACTTGTAGGATCCTGTTTTCTCGTTTCAAATTCACAGCAAATATCAATTTATAACTTAACTCATATAAGTGCCACATATTCTTGCTACTATATTTGTTCTACCATGTTTACATTAAATTGGTGGATGAAAAAAACTGACCAAGGTTTGTTGAATGAATGTTAATTTGAACTATTTTTTTAAACATTTTCCGATACCGCATTGGGATTGTGCCACAGCTGAACACCAATTATATTTATAGGTTCTACACGAGTGTTATTGCTAGAATGAGAAGAGGACGAATATTAAGGAGATAGGCATAGTTGAAAATGAGAGTATCTCCATTAGCCTGATTTTGTTTAACCTCTCTGCGCAAATCAGCAGACAAGGCGACCCTTTTCATCATGTGCGTCAGCCGATGAAATATGGACTCATTTTTGTTAAATACCTTCTACTATAGCAAAGGCCTATAGCCCGGCCTCGATTTTCATCAGCTGTCACAATTTACTTGTAATTATGATTTCATTCAGAGGAGCATATAATATTTATTTACACTTGACTACTCAGAACAATTACCTATTCAATTGCATTTTATGCCTAAACTGGTACACTTTAGTGGGCAAGAACAAAACCTGTAAACTCTTGTACACCCACGTTTCGTGTTCACCGGTGATTCAAAAGAAAGATTCGTCATTACCTTCATAAACCTCTGTATATTTAATCGAACATGTATTTTGTGAATAGCATAAGGACAATAAATTATCTGTATAATGCATTGCGTTTTGATTTATAAATCTCTAAAAATAAAAGTATGCACAAAAATATTAAAATTATTAACTAAAGATAAAGTTATTAGTAAATTCTGTTAATTTTTAGAAGAAACAAATTACATTGTCATTGTAACTTCTACTAACCAGTCGCCAGTAAACACGAGATATATGTGCACGGGATTTAAATATGCGTTCATGCTGTTTTTATTTTATCCTTATGGTCATATTTGAAATAGTTTCTTAAGATGGGCCAATTGTCTAATACTCAATAGCGTACAAATTAGTTCTCCGCCACAAAAATTACCTGGTTCTTATATATTTAATTAAATAATGTCATTATTACCGCGAAACCTCATAACTTATATGGATTTTCTGAAGTAACAGGTGTTCAGAAATATTTGAAATTCTCAATTTTGGTGAACTTTAGCCTACATTGAAATTCAATCGCGTTGGTACCATGTTCCGACTCGCCAACTATTTTTTTTTGTATTATGTAACGTTTCGGTACCATAATATTGTTATAGGCTACTTACACTATAGCCATAGTGTTGGTCCCTTTACAATCTTTATATATATATATATATATATATATATATATATATATATATATATATATATATATATATATATATATATATATATATATAGCTTTGAAGTCGCATTGTCGAAGACATTATACGAAGTTAGCTTCCCTACTTAAGGTTTAGACAAACGTATTGCTGATTTTACAATCCTATATATATAGTGGGTAAAGGGCGTCCTACCGGCTCCTACTGATCAGTCGCCCGTAAACACTAAACAAATGTGCACGAGATTGTACGTGTCGTTCATGCTGCCTTTGATTTATCCTTCCTGTCATATTTGAAATAATTTGTTACTAGGTGTGAAACACCTAATACACAATTGCATATATATTAGTTCTCCGTGAAAACTGTATCAAACAGCTCATCGTTTGTTTATATATACCATACAGCATTATTTTTTTTTTAAATTTAATGTTTCGGAAGAACTTGGGCCATTATTTTGAGACCAATTTTCTTCTGCTGAACTAGTTTTCCAAAACATTCTCTAAAATTATTTTCAATTTATATTGACTTTTATTCTGGTTGATACGCAGGTCATCATTCTCTAAATCCGCGCCCACTATTTCAACTAATACAGTGAATTCTCCTTTTAAATAATAACTTTCACGTTTAGTTTAGTAGAATCAAATATATTAAATTAATGAGACCAATAGAAATTTTTTTTTGTGTCAGTGTGGTTATCTGATGTTAAAAAAACTTTTCTTGACATTTATTGATTGATATTACATTCGGCACTCCGGTTTTCTTGTTCAAAAACACTGCATTCCTCATTTGAAGCCGACAAAACCGTACACACGATGTCTTATCAGTTCTAGTTTAAATTTTGGTATTTTTTGAAATAGCTAATAATCCATGCACTAAATCATATTCTGACTTTTTGATTTTGAACGACCTACGCGGTGGCTATTAATTGTTGAATGGTTTGAGACCATTTAGCTTCCGTTAAAATTGTTTTCACAAGCCTACCTTGACTTATTCTTTATATTTGTTGAATGATATTTCAATCTGCACGCAGGTCGTCTTTTTAGAAACCGCTTAAAAATCAATAGATAAATATCACACAATATATTGACTATATTTATGGTAAACATTTCAAAAGAAAAAATAATCTAAACGCATAAAAGGTTTTTTTTAGATATAAGTGGGATAAACTTGCTCTGAACGGCAGTATTTATTCAGTTAGCTAGGTGATGTTTGAATATTTTTTTCAATGCATAAAGTATTAAAAAATTAATCAAATACAATCATTTTGCAAATCGGCGTCCTTCCTGTTGTGCAAGATCTTAGGAATAGACGAATGAAGACTCCTAGCTCTATTGACTTAACCAATAACTACGAACTTGTGGTCAAGTTGTTGAATTGTATATAATAAAAAATGAAAAAATATAGTATAATAACTATATTTATACATATTTCTAGATCTAAATTTAAAAGGTCCTAGATAAATTATTAAGCACAAACGTATTTTAATCATGTATATTTTGAAGTTAATATTTTGCGGTGTGTCAGCTTTAATCTTTCCAATGCCGCGTTTTGCGTACGTGGGTAATAGCTGTACACGGGCAGTTACACAAAGATCCGATTTTTCACAATTTCCAATTTTGTTTTGTCTTTGATCGGGTTGACTTGTTCTTCGTTCAACTGGAAATGCGGTTCTATCACATCTTTGTTTACTGGCGACGTTTTGGTGCCTACTTTCCAGCACCATCCTCAGGCAACACAGTACAACAATAGCAGATTTAAGCAAATGTGGAAACCATTTGCTTAAATCTGCTATTGTTGTACTGTGTTGCCTGAGGATGGTGCTGGAAAGTAGGCACCGAAACGTCGCCAGTAAACAAAGATGTGATAGAACCGCATTTCCAGTTGAAGTAAGAACAAGTCAACCCGATCAAAGACAAAACAAAATTGGAAATTGTGAAAAATCGGATCTTTGTGTAACTGCCCGTGTATGGCTATTACCCGCGTACGCAAAACACGGCATTGGAAAGTATTTTAATCATATTCATATATCGCAACATAGACAAGGAATAGAATAATTATATTTAAAAAATGGGAAAGAAATTTTGTCGATTTTTATCTTCTCTTTTATGGTACTTTTCCTGTTGTTTGACGACAGGTTAAATAAAATGGTATTAGTGCTTACTTTAAGCTCACAAGCTTAGCTTAAATAATCAATTAAACATGACAATATAACGACCACTGTGATGCGCGTATCATTTGAATGTCAGTAATTTTGTACAAGATTATACCTACTGCTCATCAGTCTGGCAATTCCCCTCACAGAAGCAGTGTTGAGACTGTACTGTTGGAATAAGCCAAAAGTGTCCATCCAGTTAGTCAGTACCCATCGCAGAGGCTGTTGGTGAAGCTGAACTGCTGGAAAAAGGTACCTGGGCACATTCAGTTAGTGAATCCTCATCACAGATGCCGTAGGAATAGATAAATCTTCGAAATATGATAAGTTATCCTTTTCGTTCAGCAAATTTCCACCAGAGAAGCTGTTATCATCATCATCCTGCAGAGTCATATAAAAACCTAAATTTGACTAACGTTTCACTGCCATATAACCATAATTCCTTCATGGTTATATGTGGACTAAAAGGACAGTAGTATGCCCATTCCAATTCAGTGAAGGTGTGGTAGCATGAACCTTGCCAAGAGTAAAAGTGCACAGCCTTCATTCTGTTTCATATGAAGCCCCGAGTGTGGTCTAACTGCGCAGTACCATTTATTATTAAATGTGTTGGACGGAATGAGAGCAAGCCTGTCAGATGCGATGAGCAAGTTTCAACTGTTGAAGGAAACAATTTAACAATAATTGATAGATAACAATTCTTTCAATCAAGTTAGCGAGCTTGAAGTAGTCACCAATCACGTTGTATTTAACCAGTCGTCGAACAACATAACAAAATTAGTGGGTTGCGGCTGGCGGTAGTTTTGCTATGTTGTTCGACGACTGGTTAAATACAATGGGAAAAGCTCGCAAACTTCATTTAAAGAGTTGATGGAAACCTTGGCCACTGACATCTGGGCAGATACTGTTCATCAGCCTTGGTTGACAGACTATCTAAGAGAATAAATACTCCGAAAACAAACTATCCTCACTGGGAATGGGCGACTTAGTGTTCTTTTACAGTTCGCATATAACAATGAATGACTTATAGTTACATGGCAGTGAAGCATTAATCACTTCCGGCTTTTGTATGGCTCTGCATGGTGATAACAATAGCACGAATTATTTTTCTTATTATCAAATTTCATTTCGCCTTTATTGTAAATAAATGCCTGCTTTAAATTGCTAAATGAAACAAATAAAATAAAAATTCCATAGCTCTGCCTATATTTCAATATTGCATTCGAAATTTACGGTTAATAAACCTTTCATTGGTAAATAAATATCCCCGAATGAGAGCACAAAAATATTCATGTGGTAAGAAAATAATTTATATTTTAAACTAGTTTTCTGGTTTGAAATGGTCAATCAAGTGTGTGCTTGGTGAAGGCGTTTGTGAATGAGCTATTAATAAAACCGTGAATACCAGGCTTGCACGACAATACGCGAAATTTAATGGCAATAACGTATCAGGGAGGATGCTAACATTTAGTAAAAATGAGCACATTAACTGACTTAACAATAATCAACAGGGCTGAAGGCTCACTCGTTTAGTAAAAAAACTGTTTATCCAAATTAAGCAATCAATGATTGCTCGGGTGGTGGTAAAAATTCTTTAAATCAAGTTTGCGAGGTTAAAGTAAACATCAATCCCATTGCCTTTAATCAGTCGTCGAAAAACGTAGCTCAATTAACACCATTTATAGCCGCCATTTCCAGTCAAGTACGATGTACGCGAGACTATTAAAGGTGACAGCTGCATATCTTATTTTGCTTCCCATATATATTCGTTGCGGTTTGATCCTCGCTAGCCAGTTTGCCGTCGTAATCTAGTAGTGATCATAGAAAGTCGAAACGCGCCAGTGCGTTGCGGCTGGCGGTAGTTTAGTAATGTTGTTCGGAGAGTGGTTAAATAAAATGGAATTGGTGTTTATTTCAAGGTCGCAAATTTGATTTAAAGAATTATTTATCTTCATTTGGTTTCAATTATTAAGAATGCATGCATGCACAGTAAAGTAAAGGAAACGCATTCATTAATCTGACAAAATCTCTTATTTCAACAAATCGGGCATGAACTCTGCAACCACTGTGAATACTTTATGCTAATTAGTATCCTTTTTAGTGCGCTTTCAAACAATAGTGATTTGTTTGCACTTGTATCTGTGAACAAGTTTAAATAATCACTAAGTTTATCATTGAAAAGTAGTGCATAATTGACATATGTGACAATCGACATTTCGTTTTAGGAACATACGTTAAAATTTATATATTAATGCATTATAGCTGGGAAGTTTCTTTAATTTTAATTTAACGAAGTATATAATGAAAAATTTGGACTGAATATTCATACGAATTTCATGTTTGTTAACTTTTAAGCAAAAAATTTATAAAACTAAGAAGTTTAACAGAGATTGCAAAAGGAATTACTCAATTATGCCGAGAAATATTCAGTATTATTGGCATTGTTATAGTTTAAGTATCTTTTTTTTAATTTTAATCATTGGTTAGTATTACGTCAGTAAATGTATTTATTATAGAATATATTACAGATGGACATGGATAAAAAAGAATTTAATGATCTTTTCAGGTGTTTATAAACGTTTACAAATTTGCTTACCATTACACGCGCTTATTCATATTGCACCATTAAAATGATTGAATAAATGTGGAAAAAATGGACTTAGGTTTCTCAACTTAGCTGTTGAAAATATTTCAAAAAATAAAGAGATTCGTGTGTAAAGGCCAACATACTTTAATAGGTTACAACAGAAACTCTGGTTTTCAAGAGATTTCAACTTGAATTTGAATTTTCGTTTACATTGGTTTGTATTTTTTTTTGCTCTGGCCAGTGATCCTTAAACGTTGGAAAGTGTCAGTACGTGTAACTAACGGAAGGATAACTGAAATATTCGACTGATCAAAGTGCATAATTGTTCATTTCTCCAAAAAGTGGACATGGTATAAGTTACCTAGTTTGAAGAACGATAAAATTACTACGAAATTTGTGATGAGTAGAAAATCGCTCTGAGTAATTCATCCATCAAAGTTTGGAATATATTTACCTTGAAAAAATGAATATGTATATCTCGAAATATGATATATTTTCATGAATATTATGTTTTACTGTCTCAATCTGTTGCAATAATGCTCATTTTATGACATAAATGTCTTCTTTGCACATTTCAATTAATTTAAAATTTTTCATTTCAATAAGTCTTTAACGAGAGAAAAATCAAATTTGTAAATGATGCAAGATTTCTTTTTTTCATTTTGTTTGGCATAATGTATATACCAAAAAATAAATGTTATTTGGTTCTTGAAGTTTGCACTCAAAAACGTTCCTGTTTCACAGCAAAATCGGTATGATATTTATTGATTTGTTACACAAGAATTTAGGTCACAATGTGCGCATTAAGTTTATTGCGCTTCAAGTGCACGCTGTTTTATTACAAATATTTCCCTCCGTTATATAAATAAAATAACATAGGATATAATGTTCACCTTGAAACAATTTATTGTTTTGCATCTTTGAAATAACCTTCACCAAAATTGTTGATCATAATAGATTTTTGCCCATTTCAGATAAGAATACTATATAACATATTAATATTATTCAATAAGTGTGCCTGTCAAAACTTTGTTAGAACAGTTTCCTTTAAGATAGTAAAGTATAATTGTCCACCATAGACGATATTAGCATGCATTGATAGGTTGAACAATTTAATTTTTAAACATTTAATGGATATACGTAATTTAATTTTTATGTGGCTTTGCGATACAGAAAACTGTAGGTGCTCTATGTCAGCTTGTTTATTAATTTTATTGAAAATAATACAGATTTTGTCATGACTATTTTCATATATTTTCGGTCATTGTTTACCAACTAAAGCCAAATTCACATTTAAAATCAAACATTATAACTGATTGCGCGGGTGGTGATATCAATTATTTAAATCAAGGTTATGATATTGATATAAGCACGAATTCCATTATATGTACATTTTTCTGTACAAATTAAAAGATGTATAATATATAAAAAATATAATTCACCCAGTAGACCTGTTTTGTCCTTATTGACAAGTCTTTAAGAACTGTCCAGAATTTGTCGCAGTCAGGCCTCGATCCTGGGCGCGTTCGAGTCGAAGTTTGTGATTTTAATACACTTTGACACTTATATAGTAATTCATGTATTTCGGTTTGACTTTAATTCGGGTGGAGCCTATATTTAATCTCTGTTAGGCGTAAAGTTCCCATTGATCAATCCGAAATCTGTCATTATCTAACAGACACCACGCTACCTGAAGCATTGGTATTTAATTGAATATTTACACAATTAATCGATCATTGAATGGGCTGGCTTTGATAAAAATTATTTAAATCAAGGTTACGATCTCGATATAAACTCCATTATATATATATATATATATATATATATATATATATATATATATATATATATATAGAAAAAGACAATTCATCTTCTGAATAGTATTCATTGACCAAGAATTTGCGGCCTCAGGTCTATGTATGCAAAAAAATTCTTTGAATCTAACCGATGAGTAATGTTATATCTAATTAGTTATCAGTCTGAGAGGAATGGTTTGAAGCAGTAGAAATTTGCCAATGATATATTTTCTGAAAATTATTGGTTAGTTTTGGTTGGGTTATTGTCTGTGCTGCTGACGTAGCACAGTTTATATGCAGATAGTGCGAGATTGCTATTTCCTCCTGTGTATTTTCTTCTTTTCAAACTTTGGCCGCTTCATAGTTTCAACATTTTTGCTTCGATATCTACAATATACCACGTTGTCTGCATACTGATTCTGGAACATCTAACAAGGCAAGGCCAAAAATAAATTCATGTTTTTTTTCAATTGTATGTTCGAATGCATTAACAAAGAAATCAGCATACTTTTCATTGCGAAAATTGTCTCGGATTTTGATTCTCCACGATTCTCATTTGTGGGTAATCGTTTTTCATTATCAGTTTTGCAATGACCCGATTGATCCACATTTTCATTTACGCATCGAGTTCAACTCCGCGGTGATCGGGGACTAGTTTTTGCCTTTCCTCCAAAAGCTTCAACATCGTTCAAACTAACCAGTGTAAATGATGTACGGTCTAATCTTCGTACTTCCTTTCCAGTGGTTAGTGCAAACGATGTTGAAGCCTACGGAGGAAAGGGACGAATCAGCAACCAGCCACCACGAAGGCGAACTATTTGTGTACATGGAAATTAGGATCAATCGGGTCATTGTGAAACAGTTTGAAAATTTATTCCAAATAAGAACACATTTATACGTTATATATTTTTTAACGATTTTTTCTATTTCAAGTTATATACACATTTCTTTTCCATAAATTTTGTTTTAATTATCGCCGATGTCTACCTGTGCCATTATATGAAATATTTTGGGACGTGATAAGAATAATAAAACTTCCAATTCTCTTTAGGCGGTAACCATTGCCATACCTTATTGCAAATCTAGACTGTCTTTTTTATGATTTTGATTTAATTTAATTATTATTACATAGAGGTTTGTTTATTGCAGAATACAGAATAAAATCTTGTCTAATCTGATGTTTGACATAGAATACAAATGTTTAGGCGAGCGAATAATCCATTCAATAACGCGAATTAAACAGAAATACGTAAGCTCTAATAATATTTCTCATGCTTTTATTAATAATTCACGTAGGCGTAGTTGCTTTGGTTAATCCGCCTGAAATGGGACAACATGTAAGTTAGCAATCGAATTATTATGAACTGCGCAGATGTACTTTTTTCGTTACAACGTAGTTGAAAATTATATTTTGATGGCGTTTTTGTAAAATATCAAGAAAAGATTAGAAAATGATTGCGTGAAAGACAGAAGCGATATAGCTGATGAAGAAATTGTCTTTTACAAAATAACCGTTTTAAAAAAAATTATTTTTTTAAACGGAGACTGGGACCAAATTTTATTACAGTTAGCCAAAGAAGTTGCTGTAAACAAGATTAAACCAACTGGCTAGATACCTAAATGTTATACTCCGTGTAGTCATTGATTTATTTATGTGTAAATGAAAAAAAGAAAAAAAGAAATAATTGATCTATTTTATTCAAAACTATGTATACATATACCCAGGTTAATTATATGCGCATAGAGAAATAACACAGGACATCCATCTCATTGAAATAAATCAATTTTATTATAATCTGAGGAAGTGATATATCCGATTTCTAGTCTGTTTTAAGCTAATTATATTAAGGTACACTTGATTTGAAAAGGTCATGTTTCATAAAATTTAAGAAAGATAGGTAAATTTTTGTTAGTACCTTCATCCTAAGCAAAATTTGAAAATAAAGTTTTTCAGGATATGAAAGAAATGAGACGGATATATAATGGAAAATTTACCTGTTACAATATTACATTTTCGAGTACTACCAGTTTAAAATATATCGTTATATTTTATATATGGGCTTGAGAAAAAAATAAAAGAAAAAATTCTTTTTTTTAATTAATATCATAAAATATTTACGCATCAAAACGGTATTTTTATTGATGAAAGTGCTCGAAATCCCTAAATAATACTAGTGAATAATTGTTAATACTACCGAGTTTTTTTTAAGCCTGTACAGCACATTTAGACTTAAAGAGGGAATGACGCCATAGATCTGGTTTATTAACAACTTATCTAAAGCAGCATACCTTCCGTAAAATCAAGAAAGAGAACAATAAAAAATGAATCTGATTTAAAATGGCGTGATGTTTGATCTTCTCCACTTGTGCAATCTTTATATTTTATTGACGTGTGTGTGTATGTAAAGATTGAAATAGTTGAAATGCAGATTGAGAGATTCCGCAATTGAATTTAAAAATATAGCAAGAACAGTTATCAAATATCACAGAATTTATAGAAACACATCAAAAGTTATTAACGCCATTATGTAAAATGAAAAAAAAACATCAAAACGCTTGTAAATTTACAATCGAATAATAGTCCGCTTGGTAAACTTTGCATGAAAGGAAGCGAAAGCAAATAAATTCGTTCTACATTTTCGGTCATTGGAAATAAACTGATAATAATTATGATGCAATGTCTGTACAGTACTGGAAAAATTTAATAAAAACTGCATTATCGGTGCAATTATCAGTGGCTGCCCAAAAGTTTGCGGCTGTTATCGAAATTCCGAATTTCGCTTTAGTCTGCAAACTCATCCACTAAGCCACCGATGTTGCACATTGCCAGCAGTTATTAGTTTTATATCAAATTACGTAATTCTGGTCAGCTTCTATTAAGGTGTATTCTCGAGGGTTTATATTTTGATGCATTGATTCAATTGACCATTATCCATCTTTCGTTATTTATATATGGATTACAAGTCAGATGGCAGGATTTTTTATGTATATGCTGTCATTATAAAGTCAACATAATATTTGGTAGCAAAGTTATTGCATCAAGTAGACCGGTTTCGACTTTATTGAGCACTCGTCAAGTACTCTACGGGATTTGCCAGTGAGAGAGTCGGACCAGGCCAGAATTGCAAGGTATTTAAGTATTTAGCCGCTGCTCCAACCGTAAGTATACCACAATTTTTATGCTAACATGTACTAACTTATGTTTATAGTTGGACTTTCATGTTGGTGAAAAATATTTTTGAAGCTCCTAATTCAGTACGTTAGATGTAAGAACTCCGGTTCAGTCATTGCACAACAAAAATTATGTTATTTAAGGTAGCCCTATCTACTTGAAATCTAATCGTGGGATTTTGATAATATATCATTTTAATTAAAAAAATAACATTAAATCAGGTAGCAAAGGTATCCATTAGACTGATTTCGTCCTTATTAGGAACTCTTTACGTACACTCAAGAAATATCGCAAACAGGGCACGAACCGGAGCACGTTCAATTCAAAGTCTTCAACTATATAT
This sequence comes from Eudiplozoon nipponicum, assembly GCA_029291075.1. Taxonomy (NCBI): domain Eukaryota; kingdom Metazoa; phylum Platyhelminthes; class Monogenea; order Mazocraeidea; family Diplozoidae; genus Eudiplozoon; species Eudiplozoon nipponicum. The sequence goes on along the minus strand of JAQBSW010007384.1, from coordinate 9,789 downwards.
ATTTACTGATCGAAAATAAAATTCATATAACAACTGATGTTTATAATGGTCCTTTGCTGCAGGCGCAACCATTCTGGAATATCTTAAAAACTGAAACTCTAATGAGTCACTCCCAATCTAAAAAGTCACCATGCCACAGGAGATATTATATGAAATTTTAATCTTATGCCCTGTATTTATTGTCTGTATAAGCACAACATTGTACCAGGTGGCAAAAGCAAAACACCAGGTAGTCCTGTTTTGTTCATATTGGGAACTTTTCAAATAATGTCCAGAATTTGCATGAAACAGGAATATAATTCTTGCCATCAAACTTCAATCTCGCAAGACTCCCCAAGATCGTGGGGGGTTAGTTAGAACCTCGGTTATTAAAAGATTGCTAATTTGTTCCAACCACATGAAAGGCCAATAAAAAACATAAATCGAGGTTTGATTTATACATACATATAGTATTCGGCTTAGCGACGTGGTGGATAGGCCGGCATACTCTGATATAAACATGTCCGTTCGTGGAAATTTCTGAACTGTAATTGAAGAGCATCAAATAGACGCGTACTCGGTTCACTAGATGGTTTGCCTTTGCTACCTGACGCAATGTTGTGTTTATACAGGATATATATATATGTATATATATATATATATATATATATATATATATATATATATATATATATATATACATATATATATCATATTGCATGATGATTCATGCTCTTTTTCAGCGAAATTAATCACAGACAATAAAAATGAAATATAATTATAACCTCTCCTTATATTTCAAAACTTGTAGGAAAATGCCTAATGTACTTTATTTGATGTGCTTTTTAAGTGCTTAATGCGTTTTGTGTGTGAGTTGTTTGTGCAAATTTATTCGTTTCCAACTATAATGAATTTCAACGCGGGTGTTTCAGCGCAAGACTGCATATTGTCTGAAATCATTAGCCATCCTCTTGTTGATAGACTGTTGACGGGTTCTCTTTAATTAAGTGCATTCTGCTTGTGCATCCGTCTATTTTCTTCGAATTGAGATGATATATTCAGGCATTTGCTGACTGTCAGTCGCATCTAATTTACCACATGCTGATAATATCAGTGTATCGTTTCATTTGCACTGTTGGTAGCCTGTGCTGATTTACTTATTTCCCTATTGATAATTTATGATATTTGTTCATCCGGTTTATGGCATTAAATATCTGTCTTGTTTAACGCTTTTTTCTAAGTGCTCTCGTGTTTCATTTTGTTTTCTTCTATTTGAATGTTAAATTGTCTTTCATAGGTAATGAATCAGATTGTGCATTTGCTTCATTTTAAGCAAGGTCGCGAGCTTGAGATAAGCACTCATTCCATCGTATCAAACTAGCCGTACCGCATGGCAATTGTATTGCCAATAACTGACGGTGGTTATGATATGTTAGGAGACAGATTCGAAACAATAGATCGCAACCGTGCTTTAAAGATTTTTTTGTCACCAAAAGGAAAATCTATAGTTGGCTAATGTGCTAGCTTGATCGCTTTTCATGGATGAAGCAAACTTGTTCAGATCAAATCTTTGCTAAATTAGACAAAACAGCTGGTTTATAAAGCAGTTATTTACTTCTGGTCTTGCTTATCATTGCTGTTTCCTTTTCGGATACTTTCCATATAAAGATGTTGTTGGTGACAAAGACTTTTTTTTGTATTGAGTGTTTGATCATTTGGGCAATTTCAAGTCATTCTCGTGGAGGTGATATTTTAGATCAAATTATCTCATATCATATTGTCAAAGCCACATTAATTGGGTCAGGCTTTTTATAGTACACAGAAATTCCTAATGTTTACACAATGTCCTGTTCCTTGCAGAGTTTATATACGGACTTATGACGAGGCACTTCAATTTTAAAGTTTATTGGGCTCGACTTATAGAGGCTATCAGAGTTTCACGTTGAATCCCATGAACCTGTGTGGATTCATTGTTGGGTATTTGAAATTTTTCGGTGCACATAATTTATTTCATTACTCAAAATAGAAATTCACACCTGTATGACAATTGCAATTTATCTAATTTTCTTATGGATACGCAATACTTAAAAGACCATACTAAAATGCTGTCAAAAATATATAATGAGTATGTACTTATCAGTTACACACAAATTTATTATTTTGTTCTGTCCGTCGTGAGATGCCTATCCAGCAACGCTTTCGTCATAAATTTACAACTGACCACACGTGGTCTGTAATTTTAGAGCTGACACTATGTCACATGGGGAAGAAATTTTGGTTTAAGATTCCTTGGAAAAGTATAAATATAAAACTTTTGTCGATATTAAATTAACAACGCATACAATTGCACATGCATTTCGTGAAGTAGATTGGCTACTTCGTGGTTAGAGGCAAATCAATAACTTACCAGGATTGCCACGATCTGCGTCAAATCAGGTTTTATAAGCTTTGAGACTTTCACCCAGTCACGGCGCTAGCCAAGCCGAGATTACATAAAATATTTTTTTATATGCCCATATTTTTTATTCAGTCTTTTCTACATGCGCAGTCTAGCTAACATCGGTTTCAACCTACAGTTTCACCTGGCCGCTCCCGATCTCTTCTTATGGAAAAGACAGCATGCGAGACTCGAAAGCTATTTTGATTTAAATTTAAGTAGCATAATTTAACCTCATATGTTTTTAAGAAGTGCCGAATAATAACGAACCCGTTCATTTTTATGAATTTAGTTTTCTGCAGCATGCACTGGAAAGCTTGAACTGTTATGTTTACTCTATGCCTTAAACATATATATATATATATATATATATATATATATATATATATATATATATATATATATATATATATATATATATATATAATGTAATGTACGTACCTGATTATGTTTCCATTTTTTCACTCTCTCTCTATGTCTACATATTTCTATCTTGTTTTGCTTCCAATTTATATATAAAGATATGTTCATTAGTAGATATTTGAGAAGACCATGCGAAAGAAAATTTTCTTATATCTGATAAAATTTCTTTTTGTTTTTGCACACAGGAAGGGTACAATGAATTTTATTAAAGTCAGTACTGTAAGAATATATATATATATGTATATATATATATATATATATATATATATATATATATATATGTATACAGTAACACATTTGTGAAATTTAAATTTTGTTTACAAAGTAATGCATCAAGTAGACCGGATTCGTCCGTATGGGGAACTCGTGACTTGTTTTTCATACATTTCTGCGCCTGGGGTTCACACTAGATGCACATTTAATTCTATGTTTTTCTATCAAAACACAACGCCCCACGTGTCCAGCACAAAAAACTTTTTCATTCATATAACATGTTAAGTGCTTGTGTAGCTAATATTTTATTAATAATATTTTAATAAATAAATATGCACAGTACTTGAATAGTCCCTAATAAGTTCGAAAACGATCTATTGTATGAATCGCATTTGCTACATAATGCAACGCTTAAATCATTCTGGAAAAGCATAAGTACCTCTTACATCTGTCACTAGTTCTAATATATATATATATATATATATATATATATATATATATATATATATATATATATTATATATATATATATATACTTTATGTGAGTCCTAAAAAAATACGGTAATTCATGCGTAAAAAATAAAAATTTGTTCATTAGATAAAATAACCCTACATTTCTCATATTCTTCTCAAGAATTTATCGTTATATATATAGATAGATATATATATATATATATATATAGACATATATATAGACATATATATATATATATATATATATATATATCAAAAAGCAATTCAAAACAGAAAATCAAACGTGAAGAGATCGTGAAATATAGGAACAACCAATTGATTGTGTATATAATCTTGGTTTCAAGCTCAATGCCAGAACATACTTTTTCTGCTTGCAGAGATTAGTCTGCAGTTTGTTTATCCATAGAACCTCGCATGTGGCTAAAATATTTCTGTTGCTGCATTTTGTATTTCTTTAAATGCCATGCATTTGAAAAATATGTGCATGGTTTCACCGATATGCTGCGTAATTGCAGACATGTATTTCTCATTATATTTCGTAGAGGCATTTAAGCTTATATGCTCTTCCATCTGGTCGATCGACCTACGTAATTTGATCAAAAACTTGCGCATCTACACTGGTAAATAGTATTCGAGGTCGAAATGATATCTAGTATTGTCAATTGTGATACCTTAAATAACACCCGTAATATAGATTTCCTTGTTTGTCGCGTGTAAATTTCGTTTAAACATTCGTCTGTGCAATTTGGAAACGACATCCCAATAGAATCGGATGTTAAAAGATATTTATTTACTTTCTGAGCCTAAATACGTATGTTTATATTGATTTTCTTTTCTTAAGATTTGACTCAAAATAACGTCTAGGTAAGACAATTCAGATTAGAAAATTCTGTGATTTAGTATATACGCCACGTTTTGAATCTAAACTGAAAAATTTCTCATTTATTGGAAAAAGACTCGAGCTATTGATAATTAATATTGAAGAAACACGAAACTACACAAATTCAAATACCGTGCAGACCAGTTAGTTTAATTGATGATGTTATGATTATCCGAATTGTGATAACTGATATCGATCGAGGCCAGAGTATATGGATTTACATGGGTAACAGGTGTTCAGAAATAGTTGACATTCCCAATTTTAGTGAACTCTAACATGCATTGAAATCAATTGTGTTGGCACCATGTACCGACTCGGCAAACTTATTGTTTTTACAAGTACATTTTCGGTTCTATAATGACACAAAAGCGATAGCAGTGGTACCCTTTACAGACTCAGTATATGTATTATCTGTTCTGAGCATTGTCGAAGACTTTATATAAAGTCAACTTCACAACAGCAGGTTTAAAAATTGTTTATAGTAGACCGTACACTCCTATTTTTCCACATTCCTTACCAAAATATAGTGGTTAAAGAGCGTAATATCGGCTTCTTCATAGGAGTCGCCATGAAGCATGAAACTAATGTGTTTATGACATTATAACTTCCATTCATGCTGTCTTTGGTCTATTCTTCTGGTCATATTTGAACTAATAATTTACGGGGTGCGGACCAACTAATACATAATTACAGTCGCAACGCACTGACGCGTTTCGACCTTCCATGATCATCATAAGAGTACGACGGCAAACTGGCTAGCTCGGATCAAACCGCATTGCATATATATGGAGAGCAACATCAGATATGCGGCTCTCACCTGTAGTAGTCTTCCATACATTGTACGTGACTGTAAATGTCGGCTGCACTATTTCTATGCAGTCACGAACATTAGATTTTTGTAGCTTTCGAAAGACACACATATATATTGAAAATGCAATTAATCAATAATTGATTGCGCAGGTGGTGTTAACGATTCTTTAAATGAAGTGTTAGAGCTTGAAGTAAACATCAATCCCATTTTATTTAACCAGTCGTCGAACAACATAACAAAACTACCGCCAGACGCAACGCACTGACGCGTTTCGACCTTCCATGATCATCACCAGAGTACAACGACAAACAGACTAGCGAGGATCAAACCACATTGTATATATATATGAAAAGCAAAATTAGATATGCGGCTCTCAACGCCCCCCCCCCACGTAATCAAATATTGTTTGTGTGTATATATATATATATGTAATTTATATATATATATATATATATATTATATATACATATATATATATATATGGCGTAAGCTACAAAAAAATAATGTTCGTGACTGCATAGAAATTGTACTGCCGAAATTTCCAGTCACGTAGAATGTATGCAACACTACTAGAGGTGAGAGCCGCATATCTAATTTTGCTATCCATATATATGCAATGCAGTTTGATACTCGCCAGCCGGTTTGCCGTCGTACTTTGAAGATGATCATGGAAGGTCGAAAAGCGTCAGTGCGTTGCGATTGGCGGTAGCTTTTTATGTTGTTCGACGACTAGTTAAATACAATGTGATTGGTGTTTACATCAAATTCGCAAACTTGATTTAAAGAATTGTTACCACCACCCGCGCAATTAATTATTGTTTAATTGTATTTTCTCAAATAGTTTGTAGGATATAAAATATAACAAACTCAGCAAATAAAAATATAATTATATGTAGTTATTAAACGAATTTACTGTAGTAAAAAAAATGAGTTTCCAAATATTTTTTTTGTACATTATCGAACTCTTTTTACACTTGAGTATTGAATGACACATAAAAAATAATAGTAATTCTCTTTAAAAAAAATTCGAATCAGCCATTATTTCAGAAAAATAAACATTTCTGATTGTAGAAATCAAAATCAACAATTTTCATTACACATTTTAGTTATCGCAGTATCTCCCACCGAAAATAAAATAATAAATTGTTGTAATTAGTTAAATAATTTTCTTTATTTTGACTAGCTATCTTGAAAAAGCCTAAACTATATAAAGCGAGGCAACTTACCATTTAGCCAGTTTTCTTTTAGATTTCCAGGAGTCATCAGAGCCCTTGGATATATTGGCATTATAACTGCTAGGTGAGAACGTACACATTGTCTTTTTTTTAATTTAAAGAGTCATGGCAGGATTTCTATTATGTGTGTTGACAGGTTTATTTAAATATTGCATAAATCAGCAGGTGAAAATCATCTAGTAGACTAGTTTGGTCTTCAGTTGGCACTAGCTATGAATTTGCAAATTTTATCGTGACCCTGACTCCAAATGGCATATATTTCCTTAGATATGTCTGTATGTACCCGCAGTTTATTTTCAAAAGAATTATCAATACATGGGTTGGTACATGATCAAATATTGCACAGGGTGTTGGACTTAGATGACGCACTGGTTAGGTTGCAAGACTGCATCGCGTTTGTGCCTCGATGCAAGATAAGGTCGCGGAAATTCTGGCATGTCCTAGATGAGTGTCCATTAACGAAGAATCAGGCTACATGATGAATTTCATTTGTCACCGTATGCTATTTATTGTTTGTAATGCCAACATTTTTATAAATCAACTCCTGCCAAAATCCTTTGAATCAATATAATTTGCCAAAGCTGAATGTTGCCTTCTCTTTAAAGGCGGAATATAAATGGCCAGTTTTAAGCATATTTAGCAAATGATGGCAAATAGGTTCCATCACAATGTGGGTATCGTTCAAAGTGAAACGGTGAATTTATTGCAAGTACTCAAAAAATATGTCCCGTTTGAGCTACGGTTGTGGAAAATCGGGAATGTGCTTAATGAGTGTTCAAAAACGATGAAATCGGCTTTCAACAATTTTTTATTTTTTTTCAAATGCGAGCCTTAATAACATTCATAGTACCCTTTCCATGTGCAAAAATAAAAAGAAATTTTATCAGGTACAAAAAGCGCTTCAATCACGTGTTCTTCTCAAATATGTACAAATGAACATGTCTTTATGCATAAATTGAAAAGCAAACAAGGTAGAAATATGTAAACATAGACAGGGTGTGAAAAAAGGAAACCAATTAATTTTCTATTACTTAAAACAAATATATTTATTTATATATTAACTTTATTTTTATTAAATAATAAATTAGTTAAATAATTTTAAAGTGCTTTAAAGTTAAATGTATAATTTATGCTTGCTTCATAACTTTGAAATTTTGATAACATTAATTTTCTGATTCAGTACAGATATTGTGCTCATTTGCATTTTTCTATAATTAATACAACGAAATAAATGAGCAAGTAAACTCAATTTCTGTTTAAATGGACATATCAAACAGATAGGTATGCTTGGCGTATTTATTACAATCTCATTCGCTTTTCTGTTGTCAGCAATACAGTAATCCAAACGTCTCTGGTACTCGCTAAATATGTTTTGTTGCGGTGAGCTTATATATATTCAATTGTGTATTAGATATTGCGTTGCTAGTAACAAATTATTTAAAATATAACCAGAAGGATAAATCAATGTTCCGATTTAACAAATGGTATAATTCTATGTTTACCTGCGTTTCCTGCTTACTGGCCACTTATCATAAGGAGCCGGTAGCACGCCCTGTATCCACTGTAAATTTGCTCCAAAAATGACGGACAATTGGACAGTACAATCTCGTTTAAACATTTGTATTCAGATTGTAATGTAGTAAACTTCATATAAAGTTATCGACATTGCGTGTTCATAGCCGACTCACTATACATAATATATAACATGCCTATATATGCTATCAACACTATTATTGTCTAGTCGGAATATGACACAAATTGAACGGGTTTCAAAATATGCTAAATAATACTGTAGGAAAACATGAAATATCCATATAATTAAACGAACATTGATTGTGCGAATGGCAATAACATTTACTATAACCAAGGTTGCGATCTTGATTCAAACACCTGACCCATTATGTACTTACATTTGTCAGTATAAACTAAGAATTGTATGGTGTAGAAAAGGTTATATATCCAGTAGACTGGTATTGTTCCCACTGGTAACTCTTCACGTACAAGCCAGAATTTTCCGCGGACATTGATCGAGCCTCGGTAATTCTACATCGGAATTTGGTGGTCTAACTTCTGAACCACATTGCTGCACACCAAACACAATTTTCAGTTATATACTAACTTATGTATCTTGGTTATTCTTTTTTATTTTTTGGATGGAGCTCATATGGCATCCGTTTAGACCTAATGTTCCAAATAACCATCCCCAATCGGTCATTATTGAACAGGTTCCACACTGCATGGAGATTTGATATTGAAATGAAAATTTATATGATTGAACAAACATGGATTACGCTGGCGGTTTTTGTGGCATTGTGATAACGTTCAACATTGCGGGTAATATGCCCCGTCATTGCCCGTTTAAAAATGGCGATTTTTCAAGTAAGCACCAAAGCCATGATTCTATTGTTAAATTGCTTTTTAAAAAGCATATTATTTGTAAATTTTACAATATAGAAGGAAATAAAATATTCATTTTAACTTTAATATTACAAAGCTGTCTTATTTGGCATGTTTTCTTGAGTCTGGCTGACTAAATATGTGAAAAAATAATGTAAAAATAATCATAAGTTTAATTTCTACAAATAGCTAAGGCGAAAGTTTGAAGAATTTTCCTGATTTTTCAAATATAAAATCAAAATTTATAATTTAATTTAATATTTTATATTTGTGCACTCGCCTTTTAATCGTTTTCCACAAATAATTACTAGTTACAAAGACGTAAGAAATTGGGTTTCTTATATTAGAAAGGATTTTATTAAATATTCAGAATTAGCAACTTGAAGAAAAGCCTAATGCTGATTTTATTAACGTAAACAATTTTATTTACATTCAATAAAATTCTGAAAAAAATATAGTTATTCATTTGATATATGATGGGAAACTGTAGTATACAAATGAAAAGAATTAGAAAGAAACCTGCAGGAATTTAAATTCCTGCATAAATGGTAGATTTGAGGAAGAGTCAGCTTAAAAATTATACAGCAATATTTTTTTAATCAAACTAATCACATCAACAAGGAAACACCCGGTGATGTTGTTAGAGCAGCGTGTAATAATATCGCTGCAAATAATGTACTACAGAGGAATTTAATCGAGAGGACAGCAATATAGTTAAGAAAATTCTTTAAATTAATATTGAGATCTTGAAGTAAACACCAATCCAATTGTATTTAACCAGTCGTCGAACAACATAACAAAATTCAAGATTGCAATCTTTATGTAAGCACCTGACCCATTAATTACTTACATATGTCAGTATAAACTACGAATTGTATAGTGTAGAAAAGGCAATTCATCCAGTAGAACGGTTTCGTCCTTATTGGGAACTTAGCATGTA
>JAQBSW010007383.1:0-41127 GCA_029291075.1 Eudiplozoon nipponicum | reverse complement strand
TATATATATATATATATATATATATATATATATATATATATATATATATATATAGTGAGTTGGCTTTGAACTACAAATATCAAAGACTTCCAATGAAGTTAGCTCTCTCTACTGCAGGTTTACACTTTTGTGTAGGAGATTCACTGTCCTATTTTCCTGTATTGCTCGTTTAAATATATAGTGGGTAAAGAGGTGTAATACGGGATTCTACAGATGAGTCACCAGTAAATACGAAAAATGGCTTCGCATATAAAACATCTATAAATAAGCACACCACCTCGTTGATCCATCGATCTGACTTTTTTAAATAAGCATAATGAGGCATTTTAAAATCATAAATTTTTATGTCCTTATGAACCGTTTAAGAAAATTGAATAATATAAAAATCGATATTTGTTATGGAATTATAAAGCAAAAAATTTTCTGACTATATCTGAAATTGGCTTAAATACTGTACATATATGCTATGACGTATATATAGTTTTCAATAAATGTTGATGGATCTTTATATAATTCTTTTTTTTAATACTTTTTAATGATACTTTAGTTTCGTTTCATAATGACACTTTTCTTCATTCCACCGTCAACACTAACCAATTTCGAAACTAAGTTTTTCTGTAATTTTATAGTCAATAAGCGGATTTTATTATCCATTCATAGGTCTTTTAAGACCAAAACCGCAAAAAAGCAACACGTTTTTCCACAAATATCTTTCTTGGGCCCAATTTTATTTAAATTCACATTTGATTATTTGTAAAATCAAATCGTTAATGGCCGAGTTTGGAAATTTGTTGATGATTTAAAAATAATCTTTCCAATTGATTCTATAAATATAGACATTTCAAAAAATAATGTGGAACTTCAGTTGTATTAAAAATAGGAAATCGAAGAGAATTCAATTATATGATCATGATGCTGTGATTAGTGATGTTTTTGAGAATAAATTTCTGCAAGAAATTAAGGATTTAGGCATAACTATTCAATAATTAGCTTTTGCTGAACGAAAAATGGAAAGTTTGTTAGCACTGCTAAGAACAGATGGAAAATGATAAATTGAATTATATTAACAAATAATATAATATTAAAAATGCATGTAATTTTGATTAGACCGATATTGGAATATGCTGCCGCTACATCGATTTCATTGCAAAAGGGTTTGTCTAATTAGCTAGAAGCTGTAAAAATAGTAAAATATATTAGCCCTGTGTCCAGCTCTACATACGGCAGTACAATACAATATGTATCATTGCAAACTCTACGGTATTAAATGAAGAGCTATTGCATAAATGTTTTCCACTTGAACCAGTATTCTGGTGTATATTTAATTTATATATTAAAAATAATTTATTCTCACATTTTGTATGAATATATTAATATCCAAACATACACACTTCAACAGACAATATATAAGTCCATCATCAGAATACGACGGCGAACTGACTAGCGAGTGTCAGACCGCATTGCGTATATCTAAATATATATTTATAATGTCCATTCCTTTTTAATTTAACACAGTATTCTTATAATTAGGAAAACACAAATAACAAAGTGGATAAAGGCCATTTATTTCGTGAATATTAATCATCTCTTATACAATCATACATATTTATACATTTTGGGTTTTCAATTGATTATGCTAGTGGTAACAAATCTGACTCGTTTTTACTGCTGTTTCTTGTTTTGACTAGTTGGTGAGTGTGTATGCGTTTGTGTTTGTGTGTATGCGTGTTTGCATGTGAAGGTCATTCTCGCAGTATTGCGAAGTGATGTCTGAGATCTTGTCATTATTGTTTTGATAGCTTGAGAATTAACCATTTGTGCGCGTTGTTCACTGTTACATATACAAGTGCTATTTTTCTCAGTATAGTTGATCGTTTCACCTCGTTGCGCAAAGTTTTCACGTGGTAACAACGCCAATGTTGATTGCAGTGTTAAACGCTCACATTGTTTGGAGACTTCTGTCATCGTATGCGCCTCTGTTATTTCCACTTCAGTGTGTTGCCAATCCGATTGTACGTTTGTTGATTCTAGTCGAGGGCCTGTTTGTTCTTGGCTGGATACTAGTAGATTGTTGTTGCATTTTGTTATTCTTGGCCAGTCGATATATATATATATATAGTATATATATATATATATATATATATATATATATATATATATATATATATATATATATACATATTGATAGTTTCTACTCTACCATTTTTCTTTTATATATATATATATATTTATGTTTAGATAAAAGATATAAGCAAACAGTGTGTATCTTTGCATCTTATCAAACATATCTCATTTATATATATTCCTTTGTAATGCCATATGTAATCTCGTATATGTAAAGTAATCTTAAGTAACCAAGTAGTGTGTAATTTTAGATATTATTTAAGGCTTGTACTTCTCATCCGTCAATAAATCTATATAAATGCATACATGTGTTCAAACTATTATATATATATATATATATATATATATATATATATATATATAAAGTAATATAAATGTAACTTTATAAGTTTCCAAGAACGCGCACGATTTATTACAATTATTGCCAAATTACCAATTTCTTACTCTATTTAGCTGTTTCCGCTTTCTATCTCAAATTTATAGTCAGTGTCTTTTGGTGTATTATTAACTCTGATTCCTCCTATCTTCGTTTCTTTTCATTCGAGTTTAATTATTAATTATGAGGCATAATAGTTTTTATACAGATGTCACATTCATGACTTACTGCTGATTTTATTTCAAATGATTCCCTAATAAACATGGTAGTTCTATATCTGTTATAGAGTGCAATCCGTTTACAGCCATCACTGTATGTTTGTTGACCTGTCCCTAGTGAATGCCTGGCTAGAGCGGATTAATGAACATGTCCATATTTGAAAGCAGTTTTATATTCCCTTCTAGGCCCTTTTAATAGACGAATAGTTTCACTTTTATAGCAGAATTGCAATCAATACAAGTTATTTCATATACCCCTGATGTGTTGAGTGATTATATTTTGATCTGATTCGGTAGCTTATTGCATGTTGTAACTGATTGTCTTAACAATGGTATTATTGCATTGCTTATTTTCCAATTAAACGGGTCAAAATATTACCTAATAAATAAAATGATTTTTTACTACCTTTCATTTACTTTGTCGATTCTGATATTGGAAAATTGTGCCATTTTAATTACACTTTGCTGGTGTGCAATAATGTTTCTCTTGACATTTTTTTCCAAATTGTGTATAGAGAGAAATGTTTAAAGCATCTATTTATTAATGTATAACTAACAAAGTTAGAACACCTTTTATTGTATGTAGTCATTTAGGATTATAAGAAAACGATAAAAAGTGCTTGCAAAACAACCAGTCTTAATAGAGACGTGGGTTGTTTTCACACCGCGCGTAGTTGCCTGATATTACAAATCATATTAGGTCCAATGTTTCACAGATTATTTGATTTTGATTGGAACAGGGGCCAAATACAAAATTTAAAAATATGCTTTTTCTGCCGTTTCACCAGTTGCTTTCTTTCTGTGCTATTATCATATATTTGCTAATTGTGATACAGAAAAGTATAGTACATATAGTACACACACACACACACACACACACACACACACATATATATATATATATATATATATATATATATATATATATATATATATATATATATATATATATATATATATATATATATATATATATATACCCTAACGAAGGACAAAATTTTGTGTGAATTTATGAAAAGGCATTGTGCATAGCGTAAGAAAGTTTTATTTTATACATAAGAAATCTGCCATACGCCTTCGGAATATTGTCATACACATACATGTTTAAGATTAAGAAGCCTTATATCAGTAAGTGCCGGTTCCAACCTCACTTAAAATATAAAATTTTGAAATTAAATTATTTGAATCTGGAGGTGAGTCACATTTAGCACAGATGAGCAACTTTGAAATAATTAAATACCTAATTTAGCAAACGTATAAACTTTATTAAGCTCTTTAATGTCATCCGTAGCAGTATCGCTCTTGTCATTATATCTAACCTTATAATAAAATAGAATAGACGCAAAATTTAGAGCGTGACCCCTTTTCAAAAAACGTAAACGGGCAGCCTTTTTGAATTTTATACAATACAAATACACTGTTAAAGTATAAATTTAAGTAAAACTGAGTTAATTTGAAATGAATAAATTCCGAATTTAGCAAATAAATGGAATGTATTTATCTCTTAAATTTCATCTGCGTCATTATCGCCCTGGTTCAAACATTATGCTAAAATGGAATAGACAGAAAGTTCCGGCAGTAATCTCCTGTTATAAACATGCAAACGAGAAGACTCGTTGATTTTAGACAATACAAATAAATTGTAACAGGATAAATTTAAAAAAAGAGGAGTTAATTTGAAATGAATAAATTCGTAATTTAGCAAACCAATAAACTTTAATTATCTCATAAATGGCATTCGCGTTGTATCACACATTATGCTAAAATAGAATACAAAGAAGTTTCAGCAGATGATCCCTTCTCAAAAACACAGAAAAGAGAAGGCTCTAGGAATTTTTAGACAATAAATATACATTGTTAAAGGATAAAATTTAGTAAGAAGCGCGGCTTCTTTGTATATTTTACTGTATTTTAAAATAAAACGACTGCGGTTCAAGAAATCGTTTGCGAAGAAGATTACATGCAAGAATCGCCAATGAGCAAAATTTGCTTTCATATTAAACTAACTATTCATCTAAGAAACGTAATGAACATATTCAAACACCATGAATGACTAAATAGCATAAAACCAATCATATTGTTGGTAGAAATTTTGAAATAATTTAACGTTATCGAGGCCGGCTTCACTCGCGACTAAGGTTACTCTGTTTTTATTTGAGAAAAATGCAACCTATTGTACCACCGGTCTGTAGGTTGATGAAATTCCTGAGTGAGGCAAAACAATTAAACAAACATTGGTTGCGCGGACGGCGATAGCATTTATTATAATCAAGTTTGCGAACTTGATATAAACCCCTGACCCATTTTGTACTTACAATTTCTCAGTGTGAACTAAGTATTGCGTAGTGTAGAAAATGCAATTTATCCGCAAAGCAAGGTGGTCCAGTTGTTAGAGCACAAGATTCTATAGAAGACATGCTTAGGTTCGTGCAATGTTCATGGAAAACTATGGCCAGTACATGATGAGTTTACAAAAGGGACGAAACCGTTCTACTAGATAAATAGCCTTATCCAAACTATAGAATTCTCAGTTTATATTTCCAAAATATAAGTACTTAATGGGTCATGTTTTTATATCAAGTTAGCCACCCAGATAATAGTAGATAGTCAGAGCAATTGGTTGGATTTTTTTCAAGTTCTAATATTGAACAACCTTCATAGACACAGAACTACAATTATGGCGCTTCCTAATGTAAAATTCAAACAATTCTGTTTATTTAAATGCCACCTATCCGTTATTACATATACTTACTTTTATTTAAATTATTTCAAGTAGTTACATTGAATCCATTTAAATTATGCAAAACCCTACATTCTTTTAATGAAATAAGAAATTATTTTATTTTCAGCTTTGCCCGAATGTATGTGAAAATAATCCTTGCTCCAATTTTCAGGACACGGTACCAGGTTCATGCAATCAGATTGGAATACACAAGTTTGATTTTACGTGTGACTGCACATATGTAAGATTTTTTTTAAATAAATTAATTTTCTTACAAATAAAAAAATATATATATATTTATTTATTTATTTATATATATATATATATATATATATATATATATATATATATATATATATATATATATATATATATATATATACGTGACCTATTCGGGAGGATGCTTGAAATAATACGAGTTTCTGGGACATGAATCAAAATCTAAAGTGTCTAGTGACATAATTTTCAAATAAACTCATTTTGTAACTATGTACATTTGGCCTATTCGCTAGTAAGATTTATATATTTTCAAATTTTGATTACTTTAATTAGAAATTTAGTAAAATACAAGTCAATTTTATTAGTTTCCCAATCAACAGATAATCCGGAATACAAAATTTGATTAATTAAACGATCTTAGAAGTTTAATTCTGTTCGTAGTTATGGAAATAACATTCGAATTATCGTAATTTGTATTTCACCCATGTATTCATTTTATTTATTGACAAAGACAAAATAATATCTCAAGTATGTATTAGGTGTTGCAAACCTAGTAACAAATTAGTTCATTTGTGACCAGAAGGATAAACCAAAGACAGCATGAACGGAAACTATAATCTCATGCACATTTGTTTCGTGCTTACTGGCGACTCCTCAGTAGGAGCTTGTATAACGCCCTTTCACCACTATACATTTGGGTGAGAAATGTGAAATAATAGGACGATACAATCTCCTAGACGAATGTGTAAACCAGCAGTGGATTAGCTAACATCGTATAGTCTCGACAACGCGACTTCAACTCTAAATCACCCTGTATAATATATATACCGAGTCTATAAAGGATACTAACATTATGGCTTTTGTGTCAGTAACCGATACCAACCTTATTGTACCAAAGACATACATGATACTATGGTTTCCGAGTTGGTACATTATCCATTTATCCTATAGTTCACTTAAATTATGAATTACAGCTATTTCTGAACACCTGTTACTCCAGTTAATCCATACATTCTGGGCTTGATCAAAAGTAAATAGGAATTTTAAAATGATGTAACCGCGAAAATGGGCGAGACGAGGCTATTTAACATTAAGGTAATTGCAATATATCAGCTGATCCAAATAAAGGTAGTTGTTCTAAATCATGTTTAAATATTACTAACCATTGAATAAATTGGACGCAAAAATTAATGCGCCAAATTGAATGTTGTTTACACGGTTTGATTTCGAAAGCTAGCAATTTCTTCTATAACTTACAAGGACAAAATACTACTTTACTTTACTGCGGCTGACTCCTTTTGGAGGATAAGCCGGCTCCATAACATTTCATGGAGTTTCTTGGGAATTTGGTACAAGTGGTGTCCCCTCACCACTCGGCTTTTTGATCGAGGATGGACCTCTAGCCTTTGCACATCCAAGCGCAGTCTGCAAGGCAGCAGTAAGTTGCATGGTTGCTGGTGGCTGTTGAGAGCTCATTCGCCATTCGGAAATATTTAAGTCTATTCAATGTCAGCACCAACGGATGTTGATACCAGGGCGTGGTGGATTTCCGACCGGCAATCGCATCTCCTATAAAATACCACATGAGCCCGACGACGGCACCATGACTCGGCGTGTGTTTCCCGCCACAAAAGGGTTCAACAGCCACAGGATTACATGGACTCCTGGACAGTACCCCGTACAAGGACAAAATCAGTCGAATTGATGAATTTTAGTTTTTTCTGCCGTTATTTACGTAAAAACAAACACAAATTGTGAAATAAAAGTATACACTTTTGTTTTAATAAAATTTTGAATTTATCATATAATATTCAGTCTGCAATTTATTTAAAGATATTTGTAATAAACGTAAAAATTTTTGAAAAATGCGACTAAACTTGTATACTTCTTTCTCGTTTAACTATATCACCTATCAGCTCTAGCATTCAAATGTGTCCTTATCTATTGAATGGGTCGAATATGGAGACATATATATTTTTAAATTGTTAGTGATTATATTTAGATTCAACTCGATTTCTACTTGAACTAACTATGGACGTTTTAACGACCGTTTAGCGTATTGATTGCGAGAGCTTTAACAATAACATGAATATTTTTAGATTTTGACTTGTTTATAAACAAAAAATTCTAAATACAGCGGATGTGATCTTTAAGTATTTTATGTTCACATGTTGCTAAATAAATCCAGAATCTGTACTGATTGATATAAGTTTTAAGGAAAATGATAATATGTTAGTGCCTGTAGCCTCTTTGTAGATCTGCCGATGTACGGAGCAAAGCAAGTTCATTGAAGTTAGGTAGAGAATAACGGTGTGGAGGTCAAATTGACATTTATTTTTCATTAGTTCACATAACATTTATTTGGTTTAATGCAGCTCTAATATGTATCGACGGAAACTTAGATTTAGTCGGACGATAAATATTTCTTTTAGATATTTAGTTGAAAGATTTCCTCTAATGGAATATTTCGCGTTATGCTTTAAGGCTTTCTCATCAATTCGTTTGCAGTATATTAGTTTTGCCTCAAACAAAATAGTGAAATGAATCTTCCACATTTTGTGAAGTAGGGTTATTTTAATGCTCCTTAGTGTGCAAAACCTGCGAGTTTTTGTGCTCAAGTTACCTTTCAGGTTCGTATTGTAAACATTTTGAACACTATTGTAAAAATGACTATACTGCACAGTTGAACATAATTTCTTGTTTATCAACATTGAGGTGGCAGCCCTTCCATCTTCTCTTATTCCTCTATCTATAAATGTTATATAATCGAAAATGTTTTTTCTCTCTAACGTAAACTAGATTTCTTGGACGACATTGTATATATATATATATATATATATATATATATATATATATATATATATATATATATATATATATATATATATATATATATATATATATATATATATATATATACGTATATGTGCATTTGTATATCGATTTTTTCCAACGAACACGAAGATATCATTAGTTTCGCGTATTTATACGAAGAGATAAAAACTTTGGCTCCTAAAATGTTAAATCTCAGTATACCTGAAATTAAAAGCTATCATGTTATTCGTATTCCAATCTTGTTTTAAACGAGGATTTTATGATCCGGCATAATAATCTAGCTGCCCTATGTTGCAACGAGTAAACCACATAAAAAATTGATATTAAATGTAAAAAAATATTTTAGCAGAATAATTTTTGAAACATACACAGCCCATGAAATACGTGCTGTGTTGAACCTACTAACACTGCAATTGTACATTGTGCATAAAATGTACTATAAAGTTTTATTTAAATAGTTACGTCTATTAGTTAGTGTTACAGTGGTAACTTAAAATTCACCCCACTGAGCAGATGTGAATATAGACATCTTCAAATTGTGACCCAGAATATGTAACTAATCAATCCATATATAACACACCGACTAGTGTAACTTGCAACTCAACTAAAATTGTAAGCTGGAACTTTCGTGGCATTTAATGGAGCTTGAGATGAATTCAACGGAAAATGCATTGAAATGTTAGAGTAACGGAGCATAATTTGACGTCCACAAATCATCTTTCTGGGTAGATGCAATTGAACCTGTAGAGTTGACGTAGCAGGATGTCTCAAATGCTTTTTGGAAGCTTTTTCCAATATTGCTGATGGTCTGCTGCAACAAAATGGTAACCTGCACTCGTAGAAATACGCTTAATTAATTAATTGGTTACGTATGTCTAGATAGAAAGTAACAAGACGTTTGTTATGAATGACGGCTAGCTGAGTTAATACCACAACGACAGTAAATGAAAGTAATGGGGCAGGTGCCGACAATAATTGCACTGTGCTAATATAGATGCAAGTCGTATGTGATACACGTATGTATTGCAAGCTCTTATTTGTGCAGCGTAAATCATCTTGAAAGCGCATTTATTTTAAATTATTTTATAAAATGTCATAAAAAATCTAATGTCTCTTACACAAAGATTTAACAAATATAATGATGATCTATAATTATTCACTCTAGAGGCGACAGGTACAGGCAATATCATTAAAGGAGCCAAATAGTCGGATCTGTACGCTGAAGTTTTTCAAGTTAGAAGTAAAAAAGAATTTTTTTCCCTTTGTCATATAAATCTCACGCCTACGAGGCAGATGATTTAACCAAGACAAGATATAGAAAATTTACAAACATAGAGAAATGTTCCAATTGTTAAAGTGTGCTCAAAAAATATACTTATGTATCGTCCTACTAAGACCTGCTCTGAAATCAATATTGAACAGGTGCTTACTGTTTTACTCGAATCCTCAGCAAATATAAATATTCATATAAATTACTCCAGAAATGTACAAAGCGGACAAAACTTCTGATATAGGCCATTAGACAATTTGAATACGTCATCTTAGCGTGACGGAACATAAAGAATCTTTGAGTAGTAATTTCAGTAGTGTAAACAAGCATTATAAGTTTTTAAAATCGAGTGTGCGAGAATGAAGTAAAGACCAATCCCATTGTATTTACCCTGTCGTTGAACAACATAACAAAACTACCGCCAGCCGTAACGCACTGACGAGTTTCTATCTTCCATGATCATCATCAGTGTACGAGGGCAGACTGTCTACCGAGGATGAAACCGTTTTGAATATATATGGAAATCAAATTTAGATATGCGGCTAACCCTCCTAGCAGTCTCGCATACATTGAACTTGACTAGAAATATCGGCTGTACAATTTCTATGCAGTCACAAACATTAACTCTTTGGCCACATATACATATAAAGTTAATACAAAATAGCAAAAATTGATTGCGTGGGTGGTGGAAACAACCCTTTAAATCAAGTTTGCGAGCGTGAAGTAAACACAATTCCCATTGTATTTAAACAGTCGTCGAAAAACATTTTTTTTAAACTACCCCAACCCGCAACGCACTGACGCGTTCCGACCCTCCATGATCATCACCAGAATACGACGGCAAACTGACTATCGGGGATCAAACCGCATTGAATATATATATAAATCAAATGAAGATATACGGCTCTTACTTCCAGCAGTCTCCCATACATTGAATTTGACTGTAAATGTCCACTGAAGGACTTCTATGCAGTCACGCGCATTAACTGTTTGCAGTTTTCGCCAAATAAACACATATAGACAAAACAATATAACAATAATTAATTGAGCGGGTGGTGGTAACAATTCGTTATATCATGTTTGCGTGTTGGAAGTAAATACGAACCCCATCGGATTTAAACAGTCGTCAAAAAACATAACGAAACTACCGCCAGCCCCGACGCACTGGGGCGTTTTTAACTTTCATGATGATCATAAGAATACGGCGGCAAACTGACAATCGCGGATAAAACCGCATTGAATATATTTTGAAATCAAATTTAGATATGAGGCTCCGACATCTAGCAGTCTCTCTTACATTGAACTTGACTGTAAATGGCGGCTGCACTCTTTCTATGCAGTTACGAACATTAACTGTTCACAAATTTTGCGAAATATACATATATAAGCAATATCATTTTAAAATAATTGATTGCGCGAGTAGTGGTAACAATTCTTAAAATCAAGTGTGCGAGCTTGAAGTAAACACAAATCGCATTGTATTTAACCAGCCGTCGAACAACATAACAAAACTACCGCCAGCAGCAACGCACTCACTCGTTACCACCTTCCATGGTCATCATTAGAGTACGACGGCAGACTGTCTATCGAAGATGAAACCGCATTGAATATATATGGAAATAAAGATTACATATGCGTCTCCCACCTCTAGCATTCTCGCTCACATTGAACTTGACTAGAAATGTCGGCTGCACATTTTCTATGCAGACACCTGCATAAATTGTTTGCAGCTTTCGCCATATATACCTATGTAGACAATACATTTTAACAATACTTCATTGCGCGGTTGGTGGTATCATCTTGTTAAATCATGTTTGTGTGTTTGAAGTAAACACCAACCCTATCCGATATAACCAGCAGTCGAACAACATAACGAAACTAACGCCAGCCGCGACGCTCTGACGCGTTTCTTCCTTTCATGATCATCATCAGAATACGACGGCACTCTGACAATCGCGGATAAAAACGCATTGAATATTTTTTGAAATCAAATTTATATATACAGCTCTGACCTCCAGGCAGTAACGCAAACTTTCTACTTGACTGCAAATGTCGGCTACACAATTCATATGCAGTCACGAAAATTAAATATTTGCAGCTTTCACCACACAAACATATAAAGGCAATACAATTTAACAATAATTGGTTGCGCGGGTGGTGGGAACAATACTTTAAATTGAGTTAGCGAGTTTGAAGAAAACACCAAACACATCAAATGTAACCAGTCGTCGAACAACATAGCAAAACTACCGCCAGCCGCAACTCACTGAAAGGTTTTGAGCTTCCATGATCATCATTAGAGTACGACGGCAAACTGTCTATCGAGGATCAAACCGCATTGAATATATATGAAAACACATTTGGATATGCGGCTCTCACCTCTAGCATTCTCGCGTATTTTGAACCTGGCTGGAATTGTCGGCTGCGCAATTTCTATGCAGTAACGAGCAAAAATTGTTCGCAGCTTTCGCCACATATAAATATATAGACAAAGCAATTTAACAATAATTGATTGCGCGTGTGGTGGTAACTTTTCTATAAATTATGTGTGCGTGAATGAAGTAAGCGCCAACCCCATCGAATTTAACCAGTCGTTGAACAACATTACAAAACAACCGCAAGCCGCGACGAACTCATGCGTTTCTACCTTTCTTGTTGATCAGCAGAATACGACAGCAACTTGACAATCGCGGATAAAACCGCATTGAGTATATTTGGAAATCAGATTTAGATATGCGGCGCTTACCTCTAGCGGTATCGCATACAAAGAACTTGACTGGAAATGTCGGCTGCACAATATCTAGGCAGTCAGGAACATTAACGGTTGGCAGCTTTTGCCACACATTCATATATAAGCAATACAATTTATCAATAATTGATTGCGTGGGTTGTGGTAGAAATTCTTTAAATCAAGTTGGCGAGTTCCATTTAAACACCAATCCCATCGGATTTAACTATTCGTCGAACAAAATGACGAAACTACCTTCCGTGACGATTTTAAGATTACGACGGCAAACTGACTATCGTGGGTCAAACCGCATTGAATATATTTGGAAATCAAATTTTGATATGCGGCTCTCACCTCTAGCAGTCTCGCATATATTGAACTGGACAGGAAATGTCGGCTGCACTATTTCTATGCAGTCACGCACATTAACTTTTTGCAGTTTTCGCCACATATACATATATAGGCAATACAATTTAGAAATAATTGATTGCTTGGGTGGTGTTAACAGTTCTTTAAATCAAGATTTCGAGCTTGAAGTAAACACCAATCCAATTGTATTTAACCAGTCGTCGAACAACATAACAAAACTGCTACCAGCCTCAACGCACTGACGCGCTTCGACCTTCCATGATCACCAGTGGAGAACGACGGCAGACTGTCTTTCCAGGACGAAACCGCACTGAATATATATGGAAATGAAATAAAGATATGCGAGTCTCACCTCTAGCATTCTTGCAAACATTGAACTTGACTCGAAATTTTGGTTGTAATATTTCTATGCAGTCACGGGCGTAATTGTTTAGACAATAAAATTAACAATAATTGATTGCGCGGGGTGGTAATAATTCGTTAATTCATGTTTGCGTGTTTGACGTAAATACCAACATCATCGAATTTAACCATTCGTTGAACAACATAACAAAACTTCCACCAGCCGCGACGCACCGACGCATCTCTACCTTTCATGATGATCATCAGAATACGAAGGCAAACTGACAATCGCTAACAAAGCCGCATTGAATATATTTGGAAATCTAATATAGACAGTGCGGCTCTGACCTCTAGCAGTACATATATTAAACTTGACTAGAAATGTCGGCTGCAAAATTTCCATGCAGTCACAATTTTCAATTGTTTGCAGCTTGCCGTTACATATACTTATATAGGCAATGCAATTTAAAATAATTCATTGCGCGGATGGTGGTAACAGTTTCTAAATCAATTTTGTGAATTTGAAGTAAACACCAATCCAATTGTATTTAACCAGTCGTTGCAAAACATAACAAAACTACCGCCAGCCGGAACGCATTTTCATGTTTCGACCTTCAATGATCACCATCAGAGTAAGACGGCAGGCTGTCTATCGAGAATGCAACCGCACTGAATATATATGGAAATGAAATTTAGATATTCGGGTCTCACCTCTAGCATTTTTGCGTACATTTAATTTGACTGGAAATTTTAGCTGCACAATTTGTTTTCAGTTAGGAACAGTGCATTTTTGCAGCTTTTGCCACAGATACGTATATATATGCAATACATTTTAACAATAATTGACTGCGTGTGTGGTGATAAAAATTCTTCAGATCAAGTTAGCGATCTTTTCTAAACACTAATCCCATTGGATTAAACCAGTCGTCGAACAACATAATAAAACAATCGCCAGCCGCAACATATTGACGCGTTTTGACCTTCCATGATCATCAACTGAGTACGACGGAAAACTGACTATCGCGGATCAAACCGCATTGCATATATATGGAAATCATACTTAGATATTTGATTTTCACCTATAGCAGTTTCACATAAATTGAACTTAACAGGAAATGTCGGCTGTAAAATTTGTAAAATTGTGTAAAAATTGTGCAGCCGACATTTCCCGTAAAGTTTAATGTATGCGCGATTAAAGGCCGCATATATAAACTTGATTTCCATATATATTTTATGCGGTTTTGATTTTCGATAGTCAGTTTACCGTCGTACTCTGATGATGATCATGGAAGGTCGAAACGCGTCAGTGCGTTGCGGCTGGCGGTAATTTTGTTATAATCTTCGACGACTGTCATATCCAATATGACTAGTGTTTTCCTTTAGCCCACAAACTTGATTTACAGAATAGTTACCACCTCCCACGGAATCAATTATTGTTAAATTCTATTGCCTCTATGTTTATGTGGAAAAAGCTGCAATCGATTTTTGTTCTTGACTGCATAAGAATGGAGCAGCCGATATTTCCAGTCATGTTCAAATTATGCGAGTCTGCTAGAGGTGAAAGTCGCATATCTTAATTTGATTTCCATATTTATTTACTGCGCTTTGTTCCTCGGTTGTCAGTTTGCCGTCTTAAGCTGATGATGATCACGGAAGGTCAAAAAGCGTCAGTTCGTTGCGGCTTGCGGTCTTTTTGTTATGTTGTTCGACGACTGGCGAAATCAAATGGAATTGGTGTTTACTTCATGCTCGAAAACTTTATTTAAAGAATTTTTGTCACCATCCTCGCAATCAATTAGTATTCATTTTTATTGCCTATATATTTGTGTGTGGCGAACGCTGCAAACAGTTAATATTCAAATATTTTATATAAATTGTGCAGCCGACATTTGCAGTCAAGTTCAATATATGCGAGACTGCTAGATGTGAGAGCCGTATACCTAAATTTGATATCCGTATAAATTTAATGAGGTTTGATCCACGATAGTCAGATTCCTCTCATACTCTGATGATGATCATGTAAGTTCGAAACGCATAGATGCGTTACGCCGGGCGCTTGTTTTGTTAAGTTGTTCGAATCGCAAACTTGATTTACTGAAATGTTAACACCACCCGCGCAATCACTTATTGTTAAAAAGCAGGTTAAGTGCCAATATGAGTTACTTATTTCTGTCAAATATGCCAAGATGTATATTTTCCGATTTCAATCCGCAAACGTAATGTCATTTCTTTGCAGTTCAAAGCTTTCTAAAACCGGAAAAGTTGTGAAAGATGGACGTGCATGAAAATAAAAAAATATTTTTCTTTCATTTACATAAAACTATTTGCATAGAAATCTCTTAAATCTAGATATGTATTCAAAATTAAATGTGATTATATTTGGTATTTTGTCCAATAAAAGAATTTTTCAAATATTTACTGAAGAAGAATAATGGTT
The DNA here is from genome assembly GCA_029291075.1 of Eudiplozoon nipponicum. NCBI lineage: Eukaryota > Metazoa > Platyhelminthes > Monogenea > Mazocraeidea > Diplozoidae > Eudiplozoon > Eudiplozoon nipponicum. The sequence goes on along the minus strand of JAQBSW010007383.1, from coordinate 25,487 downwards.
TCTCACTATATTAGACTCACAAATTTGTTCCCAATATATAGCTTTGATGTAAGTGTGTGTGCTATACAACGTAAACGCTTAGGAAGTAGCGATGCGGAACTTTCTAGTGTTTTTAACTTGGAAAGCTACAATAATATCCAGCTTTAATCCAGAGCGCGAATCTGCAAAATTTGTGCTTTTTCTATTCATTAATGAGTGTGTCGACTGTTTCTTTAGGAATCACGAGATTCTAAGTCGAATTAGGAATCCGCGTCACATTTTCATATATCATGAAGGTTTTATACCTCAATATATTGACCCTTAAGGCTGCTGATCTGTCTAAAAAACGAAATAACGCCTAATGTTTTTGCTCTCATATGTGTTTGACCAGCGTCCTTTTGTTGATACCGATAACTTGATATTGCCGCACATAGCCTTATTAAATAAGAAACAAATTTCATTGTTAATGGTTTGCGGGATTTTAGTAGCAGACGGTATTTAGTATGCTGTGCAATTCACATCTGCCTTTCTGAAATATACGCTTCTGTAACCTATGTGAAAGGCCAGGACCATTAGTTTAATTCAGGTTTTGGTGAGGAATGAACGAATATTTAGATATACACTGATTAAATTATTTTTAAATATATTTTCAATACAAAGATTTACTAATTCTGTCCATTTTCTAGTCATTTGTTTGTATTTTATGCCCTTGCGTATATAGAACCGTAAATTGTTGAATAATATACATTCATTTCAATTCCTATTGTAGCCCTACGTCTGGAATGTGTATTTGCGACAATGTGTACGAAATGATGTTTGTACACAAACCTGCAATTTGGAGAATACTCTGAGGTGTAATGTTCACGAACAAAAAGGTATATCAACAAAAATTATTTATGATTAACAAAAGTGAAATTTGCGAAAATATAAATAATTGATCATTTTCTACATAAATAGATTATTTTCCAGCTAATACTAGACACGTGCTGGGTTAGCAGTGTCAAATAAGTGTTGGGTCAGTTCTTACGAAATTAAAACGTTATTTATAAGACGACCATGACATGTAATTAATTCCTAAGGCAATTCAAAATTAATTTTGATAAAACAAAATCAAGTTCTCTCACTTTCATAGAAAACACGCACTTTCAAAATCAAAGACACAGCCTTTTGCGTCTTCGACAAGTATTGGATAAAATATCTTTTATTAAGTGGCATGTACATATTAAATGTTAGCACATTATTCAAACATTTAAGATAAGATAAAGCTATTTTTGTTGGTCTATGTATAAATTAGACACTGAATTAATGGCAATGATCCAAATTGCACAACACTGACAAAAATATTCTACATGAGGTTTCCCGTAAATGCAGCTTAAATTTAAATACAATTTATTAGTTTACTGAAATCTCTGCCAAACAGGAAAAGATCCTGAGATGTATACGCAGTCAATGTTATATGTAAAATTTTTGACAGGACATGATAAAACGTATCTACTGTGGAAATTGGCTACTATTAATTACACGATTTCTGTTTATATATATATATATATATATATATATATATATATATATATATATATATATATATATATATATTATGTAATTATGTATAAGTGATGCTCACAATCACGATTTAAATCAGTTGTAACCGCCCACTATACCTTTAGCAACTTTATAATTTCAGGAGTTCAATAAAACATACTACTATGCTGAGTTATACAATATAAAAATTTTACTTAATTTGCAAAATTTACTATTTTGCAAATAATGGAAAAATGTTTGCTAATAATTGTTTCTCTTAGTTTCAATAAACACCAGTTTCAGTAGCCCATCCTAGTTTTATGGGTCGTCTTCTTCTTAAAGGTTCATCTACGCTTTTTTTAAATCCGAATAATTATTATTTCGCACACTTATATTACTGACTAAACCCATTTCGAAATGATCTTCTTGTTGATTTATTGTTTTTGCAAGGAAATTTTAAGATAAATATTTATAAGCATGGTAATTTGGAATTTTTAGGCATCTCTTCCTTTGAATTTACTGATTTTAGAACCAATAATTATTGAACTGTAGGTGGTTCAATAAATCATATTAAAATTAACAGCAGCATGTGAAATATAACAAGAAATTTTGTACTCACTGGATACGTGCAATTTCAGTCATTTATAACCATTTGTATATATAGGAAACAGGAAACCCTATTGTTTATTTTTACAAATGTGCATGCTTATTTATTGATATATCTTTTATCTTAAACGCTGTTTATATTTTAAAGCACATATTCTAACATTCAAAGAAATTAAATTTCACATCAGAAATTGCAAACGAGTATAACCATCCTATAAGATACTCAAACTATCCTGATATTTTATTTGATCAGCTACTTGTACACAATATTTGTTTGTAGTAAATTTGCATTAAAAATATTTGGCCATATCAAAATAATTTAGTAAGCTTTGCATCCATTATTTACAAATTAAATTTTTATACGGGAACAAAAATCTTTTCAATGTATTATAGTTACGCGTGGTTTAATTTGTAATCAATTTATCATGCAATATATTGCTTCTCGTGTAAAAATAGCATTAAAAAGAAAAATATGTATTAATTTATTTAAATGAATACATTTAACTTTAACATTATATCCTACAAAAGCTTCCCTTTCGCGTACAATTAAAATATCTGAAAGTCAATTCAACAAACTCAGTACCTGAAATAATAATTCTCTTTTTGTTTAATGATTTAGATTTGATTTTAAAAAACAATAAAACCAAACGGCCGCACATGGCCAACTTAAAAGCTATTTCCCAATATGCATGTTTACCTTTGGGATAAAATAAAGTTGACCAATTAACCAGACAATTTTCACGTAGAATGAAAGTACATTGACATTTTCAAGTACATACATAAGCATTTGCGCAGCGTATTTTGAAAAGTAGTCCGCAAGTTTAACGACAATTACGTCAAAGATAATTAACACATTCATAATGAATACAAGTTACATATCTGTAATGAAACCAGATATCTCCAAACAAAAAAAATATCAACGCGTTTTGCGCAAACATTTGATGTGAAGTGAATAAAACTGCTGATAGGCTCAATTGATCAAAATACATTAAAATTTTTATTTTCAGATGGAATAGGAAGAAATAAAAATAAATTATATTTGAAAAGAATAATTTTATTCTTTATGTAGAATTTCTTGGGCTTTTGATACCCCATTTAAGATTCGATCTCTATTAAAACCTAAAAATGCATCCCCCATTTGGCTATATTTTTAATGATACTATTATTGAATTTCATATTATTTATTATTTATACTGTCTAGAATATATTTTTTTAATATTGATTCGGAACTTTTGCCAGGACGAAACGTACTTGTAAATAAATCGACAAGCTGCATCATGGGGACTATCGTTTAATTAAACCGTAAAAGTTTGCAGCACTTTCTACATTTAATTTTATATTTTCGTTATTATGTTAGTCTTACATGACGCATATTCTCCTCCTGACTAGGAAAAAGAGTAGTATATTAACAACAGGAATTGCTCCGACTACACACAAGCTGTAATGTAACATACATAGTGTATTTGGATTATGCAAAATAAGGTACCTTTTCGCTTCAAAGTTTGATATCTTCCTTTCATTTTAAGAAGATTTAAATTCCCTTACTTAAACAAGCTGCATTCTCTTCATTTGCTTAATCTATAATAAGCTTAACAACCCTTGGCCAAATTTCTGTGAATTTTTGTCGAATATCATAACAGTAAATAAAAAGGCGACAAATATTTATAGAAAATGACGCAATATATTAAATTAAACAACCTTGCACACTATCATTTGCTAACATACGCTGTAACCTATTCAGCGGAGAAACAAAGTTACAAATGAATGGGATATAGATGAACATTGTCCCGTAGTGTGTAACTAAATAAACGTTTGGAAATTTGTATAAATTAAAGTTATTTCGAACGCCGGATTATATTCAGTATTGTTTTTAAATGAAAAACAAACGGTTTTATCGTTTATGTTAATTTTTTTCTGATCGATATGTCGTACCACATAACTTTAATTGTTTAAGTACATCAATTGAAAAGCTAGGATGACAGCGATTTTGTACAATATTTACTGTTTCAATTACGAAACTTAGCACAATGGAAATATATTGAGAATTATGTTAATTTTGGAGATGGTCAGAAATTTAAAAAATAATTGCATTGCTTCAGAGCAGATTTGTTTTCCATTAAGTTCGCCGTAGAAACATATATTATAAATACATTTTTCAGCAAGTGTTGGTTTGCTGTGTAATAAATTTTCTAATAGTGTAGTAAATATATGAGAATTTGTAAAAACAATCAATAAAAATCTAATGGGCATACCCTGCAAGACAACATAGATCCACATAAGCACATTTGCTAATTTCGAGGAATTTCTAATATTTACCGTAAACCAGTCTTCAACTATTTCATGGCTAACTCCATAAATGTAAAGAAGATTTTGCTGATAGCATTTTTAATAAAGAGATTAAAATAACAGAACCAGAATTGACAACAAGTTGCTCAATTTGGACATCCTAAGGTAGACTAAATCAGACTAATCCTTCTATAATTAACCCAATGGTAAATATTCCTAAAATAAAAATATTAACGAACAAAAGGTAAAATATAAACAAAGTTATAATTTAAAAATTTGGTAATAGCAAATAGTTTCATTTGTTTTGAAGCAGAAAAATTAGTAGCGGTGGTTCTGAAAAGACAATCTGAATATAATAACAGGGTGTATGAACAATTAGAAAATATAGGAGTATTCGCTGGGGCACACAAAGAACCTAGGGATAAAATTCAATGAAAAGTTAATTAGTTAACCAATAACATGTTTGAAAAGGGTAAACTAGATCAGCATCATGGCGTCGCTCTTATACAATGATATTAATTATCGCACTAATTGTATGATTTGTTAGTCGCATAAACCATGTAACCATTTGAGAATTTTTGGGAATAACGAACACTCCCCAAAATATAAAATGTATGGGTTTGAGCGTTATGGAATAAAATAATACTTGTATTCCTGTATTCATGATATATATTTAAGGATATCGATAGGTGTGACCCTAATGGAAGCAATATATTAACATATGTCAATATTATCAATATACACCAATATGCCCTCAACAAATGCAATCCATATTTTCTGCGTTTCCTAAATGATATTCCGGTAATATCAGGAAGTAGAATGGCGATTAAAATTGCTACAATATTCAGATCGATTGTAAATTTTTATAATATAAACTTTTGGTACATCAATTTTATCATATGGCAGGTATATGCAATATAGATCAAAATAGCTTTTTTGTGTTCGCCAGAGTAAAAGTCTACTAAAATATCGTGTATTGTTGATTTGTCGTGAGATGAGATGTATTTTCTGATTGTGTTTTATATAATAGCTTCATTGAAAAGAATTGGTAAATGTTTATCATCAAATAAAGTAATAGCTTCATTATACTTTTATATTTCTTCATGTGATTACTTGCTCCAGTTATCTTGAAAATAGATAAAATTGGCTATACTAATACTTATGCAAACTATATATCGTTTACGTTCAAAAATAATACTAATTAATACTCGTCGAAACAGCTTGTTATGTCTGAGATTTAGCAAGTAACACAGTTGAGTAAATGTAGTTATAAAAATAAATAATTCCATTTTATAAATTTTATTTCAATTTATTACACGGATCTGCTAATATGTCAAAATAATAAAATATATTTCTGAATATAATGCAGTTTATTTTTTAATCCAATGGAAATTTAAAGCTTTATGTAGACTTTTGCATGTCTTATTTTTTGTGTAGATGAAGCATTTTGCGAATGCAAACCGGGCTTTATGGGAAAAACTTGCTCGTTAATTGCTGATTATTGCATTCTTCCAACGTCTTCTACACTCAAAGGTATTTTATTCTTCTATCGTTCTATCAAATATATTTATTTTGTTTGACAGAAACAAAACAGTTATTGAATTTAATCTTAGCTGCGATGTTTGTAAAGAACAAATGTCTAATTATATAGTTAAATTTGTCATTTTAAATTAAGCATTTCATCACGTAGACAAAGTAGTTAATACAGTTTATCGGTTTTGTTGCAATTGGGAACTCATAACTGACTGTCCAGTAATTGTCGCGGACAGGGCCTGAACGAGAGCACGTATGCTTTGGACACGCTGCTCTTACCTCTGGGCTACCATGCGAATACTACATACAGTTTCAAACTTTAAATAAGCAGCTGACCCATTAATGACTTACACATGTCTGCATAAACTAAGAATTGTATGATAATTAAAAAGCAAATCATCCAGCAGACCGGTTTTGTACTTATTGGGATCTCATCACGTACTGGCACCAATTTGTCGCGGACAGGGCTCGAACCTGGGCGCGTCTGCTTTGCAATCTGCTGATTTAACCACTAGGCCACTCTGCCGCAAACCCCACAAAATTTTCAGTAATATAATAACTAATGAAGCTTCGTAAGTCTCTTTATAATTTAGGTGGAGCTCATATATCATCCACTTGGACCCATAGTTCCAACTAACCACCTCTAATCTGTAGTTGCTGAACCGACACCACACCACATGAGAAGTGGTGTTGAAATGAACACTTTTATAATTAAAGAAACATTGGTTCCGCGGTTGTGGACAACTATTGTCATAATTAAATTTGCGATTTGTAATAAGCACCTGACTCGTTAATTAATTGCATATGCATTGTGTAGAAAAAGCATTTCGTCCAGTAGACCGGTTTACTCCTTTATTGAAACTCATCACAAATTGGCCAGAGTTTGTCTCGGACAGAATTTGAAGCTGGGCATATCTGCTTTGGAATCTGAGCCACTCCACCCTACACATTTGGTTTCTTATAAGGAAGAAACCGATCTACTGGATAAATGCCTTTTCTACACAATAAAATTCGTTGTTAATAATTTTATGTGTAATTAATAAATGGAACGGGTACTTATATGAATCTTGATTTTATTAATTATTTTCACCGCCCGTGCAACATATATTCCTTTAGTAATATAAATATTTATTTTAATACCACTTCCACATGTAATGTGGTGTCAGTTCAGTAATAACAGTTTGGGGGTGGTAATTTGGAACTTTGGGTCTAAATGGATACCTTATGTGCTAAACCTTATTTTTTTTAAACCAGCAAGTTATATTAATTAGCATATAATTGAAAATTATGTATATAGTGTTCGGCAGGTTGATTTTTTTGTGGGAGCAATGATTCTGAAGCAGACGTGCCCAAGTTCGAGCCCTGTCCACGGCAAATTCTGGCCAGTATGTGATGAGTTCCCAATAAGGACGAAACAGGTCTACTGGATGAATAACATTTTCTACTTTAGAAAATACTTAGATTCTACTGGGTCAGGTGCTTATATCAAGATCGAAACCTTGGTTACAGAAGTTGCTATCACCGAACGCGCAATGAATGTTCGTTTAATTACATACAGCTGCCAGTTTCATTTCAAATAATTCATTTTGGATGGCCATTCCTTTAGGTGAGGCAGATATAGCGTAAATTTTGAATTAAAGTTCTAACCTACAACATTTAACTATATAACAGACGTCATAGTATCTGGGTGAGTGGTTTTGCATTTAATGACTTTTCATCACGCAAGCAATGACAAAAGCCCATTAAATCAATGTTGCCATGTTGAAAAAACACAATTTATTATGCACAAATCACTGTAGTATAAGCATTGTTCAGTGTCGAAAATCAATTGATCCAGTAGACGAATTTCGTCCTTATTTTGGAACCCATCACGAACATTGCAAGTTCTGTCGTTAAAGAAATTCTATTTTTGGCACGTCTTCATCATAATGTGTCAGTTTGTGCGTCTGATCACGTGAAATGAAATTACTGGTAGCCTCCTTAATATATGAAATGCCTTTTCTACACTTACCAATACAAAGTTTTCATTGATAATTGTATGTAAACATTGTGAGAGATGTATATATCAGGATTGAAAATTCTTAAATTTTATTTTAATTAGTGACAGCGCAATCTATGTTCATTAAAATTTATAAATTTATAGTGCAATACTGCATTTAAAGGTAGTGTGGTGTCAGTTGAATAATTAAATATTTGTGATATATAAATAAAACTATTGGTCTAAAGGAAAACATTTCTCCTGCATATAAAGCAAAAGCAAACCAAGATACATCGTTTAGTATATAATTAAAAATTGTGCGTTGCATGGACAGGGTGCCTCAGAGGGTATAATGCCAAATTAGCTAACAACATGCGACAGGTTTTTAATATTAAAGTGGTTAATTTTACTTAATACAATTTCATCAACGAGCAGTTAAAATGCGCATTTAAAAAATATTTGATTCGATGCCACGACACCAAGTAGCCTGTTACGTGCGGATGGTTAGATGAAGAGGTAGGCTTTCTAGGTTCTACTTGTAGCTGAAGCTAAACACGAAAATGTGGTTCGTAAATATCTAAAAGTTGTTTGTATTATGTGGCAAATTAGACCCAGCTTTTGAGAAAAAGATCGCAGGAAAGATGCCTTCAGGTTTGGGCCGTCTCTGCGTCAAATTCTGGATAGTACGTGATGAGTCCCCTATAAAGACAAAAATGGTTTACTGAAAGATTACCTTTTTCTACGTTATAAAATGTTTAGTTTATACTTACAAAATATGTCCATTATAGGAAAGATGTTTACGTCAAATTTACAATATATTTCAAAATTTACTGTAATCATGATCGGCATATTTATTGTTGATTTAAATATATAAATATTCAAACCAATACTATGTCCTCAGTTTGCGTAGTCTCTCTTCTATAATAAAATATTGTGGGTGGTTTGTTAGAACTGTAGTTCTACAGGAATGCTATGTAGCCTCCGACTAAAGAAAAATCTGACCAAAATACATTTTTACTATGTAATTATAAATCGTTTGTGGTATGTGGCACGGTGGCACAGTAATTAGAGCCAGAAATTTCGAAGCGAATGTGCTCAAGTGGGGAAAATATCCGCTGCAAATACCTGAAAGTGAACTATGTGTTTCTCATAAGTTCTAAGTTGGCGTAATGGATAAATATCTTAAATCATTACGCCATACTTTTTATAATGAAAAATGTAAATGCTTTTCTCAAGAACTCAACCTTTATTTAATTACTTTGTTTGAACGCATGCCCCATCAATATTCATTAAAAATATACATGTTCGATTCAATACCATGTCCCCAACTAGTACGTCATCTGTTCTAAAAGCAATGATTTAGAATGGGTGTTTGGGTAAAAGTTTCTTTTTAAATGTTAACCGTATAGACTCTACATATAGAAAAAGCTAATCGGGAATCCTTGTTTGGTATAAGTCTGAAAAATTATGGGTAGTATGCGGCAAGGTAGCTTCGTTTTTAGAAGAAAAAATGCCATGCCTAGGATCGTGCCTTGTATGCGGCTAATTCTCGTTAGTGCGGGATGAGTAAGCAAAAAAGACGTATTTGGTTTAGAAGATAGTTTGTCGGTTCTTCATTATACAATGTTTAGTTTATACTGACAAAATTCATAATTATTATTTAACAGATAATTATATCGAGATTGCAAATTTGGTTTAACTAATTGTCTATACCAAATGCGCAAGCAGTGCTCATTTAACAACCGTATTAATTAAGAAAGTATCTTTCATGGTCTGTTGCATTTATATTTTTATATTTTTTGCAATATTTTATCTCTGAAATGTTAGTTATAGCAAGGTTTAATGAGTCCACTTGTTGATAATTTTGCATTACATGCTGCAGAACATGCAATGTGGTAGCAGATCCGGCTATAAAATTATATTATTAGGCAAGATCAGCATTGTTCTGATATCGGTAGAAAGATTTGTATTCCATTCAATGCGCTGGAGGAAACATTTTAGACCTCATAGCAACACTTGTACAACAAAATGATCTACTGACATCCAGGTCGTTTATATGTTCGAGAAACAGTTTTCAGGTTTCTTGGCATATCTAGAAAGATTTATTGGAAGAGTATAGAATCTAACTAAGTAGGAATACAGATTATTTACACCAGCTTTTTAAGGGAATAAACTATGATCAAGACTTCCAATTTGACATTGAACGCTATGTGAATTCTTATACATTTAATAATATTACTTGTAATTTTCCAATATCCGACACAGTAAAATTGGTTAATTATGAGGAATATGATAAAGCTGCAATTTTTCGTTCAACAAAAATTTACCTAACTTTACATACTCGCGGAAATTTTTTCAGATTTGGTACAAAATAATTCAAAGTCTGCCATTGCGTTGTATTTAAATTTCGTATATTTCAATTGCGACATATAGTCCACGATCACAAAGGAAATTTCTTTTATCGTAACATTTAGCGCTAATATAAAATCCAGATAAGTACTACACAGAAGCAATATACTTAAGCAAAAAAAACCAATAGAGTGCTGGAAATAGCAAGCCAACATCAGGAAAAATTATTAAATAGAAAATTATTAATTAAAATTCTCTCAATAAGGCGCGAGTTTTATGCGAACTTTTCACCGTATCGTCCAGAGCATATTAAAGAAATATACTGTTAGACCAAATAATAGCATGAACAAATGAAAGCTACATAAATCAACATGCAGCAACAGAATATTACAAGAACAGTCTTCAAATTGTATGCAACTTTTAAAATGTGACAAGATTACCCATAAAGAATAATATGAAATATGCCAAGGTCAACATTTACAGAATGTGTAAATTCTTTTACGCATTTGTGTTCCGTGTTTTCTGGTCACTCGACAGAAAAAACAGTTTCTGCATCACACATAAATATTACAAACTTTAAAGTAATTTAAAACAAATGAATAATTTATCAAAGCTTGTGTCTCATAAAACTTTGTTAACCTCCCAGTTGCCAGAACCTCACTGGTCTGAATGTATTAAGGACCCATTATATCGAATGTGCTTTTTATTGACTATGGCGGATGGCACTCAAGTTAGGTCAGCTGAACCATTTCTTCTAATTTGCCACGTGATCGGGCCTTTTGCCAATGGAGTCTCGCATTCATCTCAATAGGAAATCACTTTCATTAATCAAAGTTCTATTTATAATATTCGATGGATTGAGGTCCGCTCAACTGCAGCCGTCATATAACGGGACTATATACAAGTGTAATGGATAAGTACTGTAAAGTTCTTCTGGCGTTGATTAGGCTAGGAGCAAGAATTCTACAGTTATTTCCAAGGAGAAAAGTGCGATAAATGAAAACGGGCAAGAACTCATTAAAAATTCCTGAAAAGTTTAAAATAAAGAAATAAACAGGCATTATAAAAATATTTTGCAAATAATTTTATCCATCAAATATCTGATTATAAGATCAGCACATAAGTTCAACGTAAAAATAATCTCTACATTTATTTTATTATAAAATCTTTTATGCGTTTATTTAGGAAATGTGTGGGACAACTTAAGATATAACTACGCACAATAACACGCCGATAATCGAATTTTGATGAAAATAAATGGTTTTATTTCCTAATAATAAAATTAGACTTCGCCCAAAAGAAAGTAATACTAATTCGAAAAAATTCACGCCGTCACAACTATCACAAATTCTTGCCACAATATAAATAAGTTTCTACATTATTGTGTTTAAAAACATTTGACGAAACATTGTGGTTTTAGGTTAAATTGTTAAATAGAACAAGATTATATTTTGAAATAAATATATTTTTGCATAGGTTTATTTTTATTGTGGTTTATTCATAATATTTAAATGTAAGTTAAATGTTAATCACGTCTAAATTCATTCAAAAAGAAATTATTTATATTTTTTAGGCAAGGATCTTCGTGGTTTTGATGCCTGCAATTCGGACAACAGTTCACTTAATTTATGTGTATCCTTGACTGCAACTCACTCATATAGATGCGTTTGTGGAGAAGGCTACACGCGGTTAGAACATCTGACTTTTGATAATTGCTTAGCACATAAAAGCATTTGCAATTCAATGCTCTGCTTTAACGGAAAATGCGTATCGTCATTGGTATGTTGTTATGCACTTAAACGTACCAATGACAAATGTAGATGGGAAGTTTGATACACACATTATTTGTACACGTTTTGATCACTAAACATCGACGCATATGCGTTTAAATAATATTAGATTAATTAGGCGTCACGATGTAAACTGTCGGTACTATTAAATTAGAAATCGATGTAGCTGCTACCAACATCATTTAATAAATAAACACTTAAGATTTTGCTTTCTCTTTAAAAGTTAAAAAATAATGTTTTGTTTATATCATGCTTTTTTTGTAAATAGCCAGTTCTATACAGTGCAATAGGTTCTAATTACTTTCATTTTTCTGCGAGATAAAAATTTGTATAAGTTCTTTTTACAGAAATGTACACTGCGATGAAAATGGACGTAGTGTCCAGTCGAAATTTCTTTTAGAAAAAAATTAATTTAATGAAATCGGATTCTCGTCTTTATCATAATATATCAGGAAAAGGAAGTGCGCAATTAAAATAGATGCGTTAGACCGCGCTATTTATTAGCGCCTGATAACCACAAATTTGGTCCGCACGGGTGTCAATTAGTTTTACTTTTTTTAAAACATCGACAGTTTTTTCATCGTATTCATCAGAACTCGTGCCGTCCTTTTCTCTTTAATTTACTTTACATTCCGCTTTTGAAGCCGAGACTACGTATAAAAGTGCTAATACAAATTGTCAAGCAATATTTTTATTCACACCCAGTTGAGAAAATTTGTGCGATTATCCCACAATTTAAAATAAAACTATTTATCTATAAACAAAGACCATTCAAAAAATAGTAGAATTAAGTGCAAATCTAGTAACTGTGCTTGTCAATCGTGGATATGATATATTATTGAGATAAACTGTATTGTAATGTAAGCGGAAAAACAATTAGTTTAAAAGTTTAATTCTCAATTCAAAGTCTCATATTCTGGCCTTCCTGGCCCTTTTCACGATTATCAAGACAACAATAAATTAAGCGCAGGTTTTTAGAAAGTAAGACGGGCAAATGTACAAAGACGCACTCTTATTTCACGAAAATTGACATACTTAACTAGCCCTATATAAATAACTTACTCATTTGGTCATGCCCGGGTTCACTTACTGTTTAGGAATCAAAATTAGGCTGCTTTGGCTTTAATAAGTAATAATTTTTGGTTTGATGTTTAACATTTTAGAAGGAAGTAATGCAATAAGCATGTTTTACTTTTCAAAGAGATAAAGAAAACCTCTTGACAGAAATACGATTTACAGCATAAGAGATGGATTCTTCTTATTTTAAATTTAATTAGGACGGGAAGGCAGGCTACTGTTTATGCAATGCTGGATATCGTGGCAAGCATTGCGAACAAGTGAAAGGTGATTGGAGCACCTGGTCGGAATGGAGTCCATGCGAAACAAGAAAAGGAAAACTGGGCTACCGAGGCCGACGGCGAATTTGCTTAAGTGATTTTCAAGAAGATTGTGTTGGTGAACTCGATCAGGTACGCAACCGTTAATAAAATGATATTTTAATTAAGAGACGAAAGGTGAAAAAGATTAGTGTCGTTTATTTTCAAAATGATCTAACTCATTATCTCAAATTTAGTATTTCTTATTTTCTTCATAATAATTATCGGATTAGTTCACTATTTACACTTTATTCATAATATTAAATGTTAATAAACAAAAAATGCGTTATGGAAATCGATGATTTACGTAAGGACGAAGTAAACACAAATGGCACTTCTGTTATGCAATGCAGATTCAGTGCGAGTGGCGATAAAACTATCTTAAATAGAGTTTGTAAAATTTATACATATTAAGGATCGCCGAAATTAATCTTGTTCTCTGAAGATAAGCATTGTTATTGCCTGGGTCAACAAATATTTTCTTTAACCCAATATTTACACTGACACATAGTGAGAGTACCGTATATAACTGTAGATTTTTAAGCTAGTTATATACATGCTAACCTTACCAAAAAAATAACGCAAAATATGCAGGTAGAAGTGTTAATAAGCACTTATTATTTGTTAACATTGGAGTCAGGTACACTGAATGAGAACATTAAGTACTAACAGTAACATGTTTATTTCTCTTAAATCCAATATATATTGTATTGTATAGATCAATTTTTAAAGTCTTTAATTTGTTTTAATTTAAAGGTGCAAACTTGCTACACTCAAGAAGAGTTTACAGAAATTAATTGGAAAGAATTGGCGTCCTGGGCAGCATATCCTGTTGTTGCATCAATAATTTTGCCATTATTTATTATTTTTATTGCTTTGACTCATTATATATCTGTAAGATATTAGAAAAGCACCTACGCTATTGATCGTAATGGTTGATATTACATCCAAACATGGTTTCAACGGGAGTTCGTTTCAAATATCTGCACCATAAAATTCCAATATAAAAGAAAATATGACAGTCACTCTAGCCTGATTGGAGTAATATTACCAAAAGTGAACGAGACCGAATGTAGACTATAGAAGTCTGATTATGAGGACATGGCAGCTAGTGAATAATGAAGATTATTTTGATGATTAAATGACAACAAATTACTGTTAAACCAACATAAAAGAAGAGATTTTATACATTATCCACCGTGTACCCTTGTTCTATAAATAAAGACTACAAGAAAAATAAATTTCAATAAATGCAATATATCATTTACATTTTAATCCTCAGTGCAATTAAGTAAATTTGAGAAAGTTTTTATACCTCAATCTAGAAGATTTATCGATTGTTTTAAAAATACAATATTATGATAAAACGTTCGTTTTTATTGTGTATAAATTATTGTGTATAAATTATGTAAATTCGTTTTTGCAGAGCTCATATACACTATATTTACTGTTGTTTATTATCTGCAACCGTATATATATAAATATATATATATATATATGTCAAATTCTTAAAAATTTATGAATGCTTTTAATGGAAACGAATCCGGTCTAATGGATGAAATTTTTACTTGCTGACACAATGTTTGGTGTATTCTAACAATCTTTATTTATAAAAGATTATTTAATTTGTCTTTAAATCCAAATAAATTCCATAATTGGCATAGTATTTATTGTTTTATTAAATACCGGGAACGTTTATTTCCTAAGAGATTCCACAATTGTTCTACTTGGATAGAAGTTTATCCAGAAGCCAATTTTTACGTGATATGCTATAATGTATATTATGCTCTATTTTACAAATTTTGAGTCACTACGTGAATAACTTTGGACAAAAAATCAAGAATTTGAGATATGGACGAAACGTGTATTTGATAAAATATATTTTCTTGTCGATCTAATTTTTAGTATGTAACGACTATTTTTTTAAATGTTTAACTAGCATTGTTATTAGAATCAATGCATGTTAAACCTGCGAGAATTTTCGAATTCTTTTTATGTGTGTGTGCCTTACCATTCATATAATTAAGTCCATCCCAATCATTAAATGTAATTTGTATGAACAGTACATACTTCTGATATCCTGCTTTGTAAATTATAAAATGGGAGTTTAGTAAGATAAAAATGATTCATTCTAACAAATTAATACAAAAGAAGCTAAATAAGCTTGCGGATAAAATGAAATCCATTTAGCATGACAAATTTCTTAGATATGTAGAAAATAAGAGAATGGGAGCATTTTTGAATTAGTGAAGATCCATAAAGAATATTATCACCTAAGTATGATTGAGAATGTAAAGAATTCAGGAACTCATAAAACGTCACAATTGCTTTGCTAGATACTTATAAAATATTCATAACTTTCACACAAAATCTGAAGAATGCATATCACTTTATACATATTATTGATAAATACAAATTGACACACAGTGACTGGCGAGCAAATCATTGATTTTGTTCCCTTGTCTATTAATAGCAAGGCAAAAACTGCATACCAGTCAATATTAGAAGGAACTAAAATGACAATATTAAATATTATGCAATTGTCAAATATATGTATAGCCTATACAAAAGTTACTTTAACAAAGGAATTTTACCAACTTGTTAAATGTATCGTAAGGAGTGGTAAAGATTTTTATGCGTTATCGGAAAAACATTTCTTCAAAAAAGTCAAGCAATTGAGTCAAAATTTGGTTTTGAATGATCAATCACTTGTTCATAATTAGGAATCATGGAGGTAGTGAATTATATAACTTTCCGTTAGATGGATAAATATATTGTGAGTTTTAGTTCCTGGATTTACAATTAAGGCAGAAATATTGATTATTGGTATTAGAGATTTAAACTAAATATACTTTCATGGGTAATCTCCTGAATTTCTTCTTCTATCAATCATATCGTCTTAAAATAGTCAAACTTGATCTGGAAAGATTTCAAAACAACCACCGAACTTAATGATATTTTGTTCAGATTACTTATTTTAAAAATTAACAGCTGACATTACGAATCAAGCACAACGTGGACAAGACCGCTGCAGATGAGGTCCGCAATTTTAAATTTCTTTAATTTTATTACACTGTGGTTAGATTTTCCTTATTCTCTGTTCCATATTGTTCTGCAACTGGTTTGATACAATAATTTTCATGTTTATTTCAAGCAAGTTTATTTGTTATGACAAATTTCTTAATTAATGATGGCTTTATGGTTAATGCTATACTCGCATGGTGCAATTAAAAAAAATATAATGATGACAGCCGTATAGAAATTTTGAATTTAATATTTTTAGGCAAGTAAAATTTATTCAAGAATACTAAGGGTATAAGCTTATTATCCAGAACTAGTCTAATCATTGTCATTAATTAGCTTGCCGTCCAACTCGGAAAATGATCATGCAAAACGTGACGGATTTGTACACATTATTGACATTTGTCTTGCTATTGTGCAATTAAGTAGATGTAATGAGATTCTTCTTTATGTGAGTTAATGAATAGTTACCACTTCTCGCGTAAACATCTATTGTCTCATTGCACTAATTAAATATGCAAGGTATAATCAGAAAAAAAAATGTTTTTAACTGCGTTGACATTTCACAGCTGACATTTCCGGTGAAATACACGCCAGACTTCTCGTATTTAGAGACACATATCTAGATTTGCATTCTGAGCATAGGTATTTTTTAAGATTCTTGTTCATCAGATAATTGCGGAGTTCTCACAATGACCATGGCCACTATGCGTGACCAGTTTTAATAATTCTGTGTTGTGCAACTTGTTAAGTGAAATAAATTTTATGCTTAATTTAATCTGAAACGCCAGATAAAGTGATTTGGTAACGCAAACCACGTAATCATCTTTAAATCAAGTTTGTGGGCTTGAAGTATACACCAATCCCATTGTATTTAACCAGTCGTTGAACAACAAAACAAAACTACCGCCAGCCGCAACGTACTGACGCGTTTCGACCTTCCTTGATCATTATCAGAGTACGACAGCAAACTGACTATCGAGGATCAAACCGCAGTGAATATATATGGAAATCAAATTTAAATATGCGGCTCTCACCTCTAGCAGTCTAGTATGCATCGAACTTGACGGAAAATGTCGGCTGCACAATTTATATTCAGTCACGAACATTAGTTGTTTGTAGCTTTTGCCACATATACATATATAGGCAATACAATTTAACAATAATTGTTTGCGCGGGTGATAGTAAAAATTCTTTAAATCAAGTTTGCGAACTAGAAGTAAACACTAATCCCATTGTATTTAACCAGTCGTCGAACAGCATAACAAAACTACCGCCAGCCGCAACGCACTGACGCGTTTCAACCTTCCTTGATCATCTTCAGAGTACGACGGCAAACTGATTATCGAGGATCAAACCGCAGTGAATATACATGGAAATCAAATTTAGATATGCGGCTCTCACTTAATCATCTATTTTTTAACAATATAACTTATGTAGATTTTACGAAAGCTTCAAGTTTTCATGCTTTAAGTTTCATTTTTAGTCAGTGCATCAAAGTGATTATTTAATAGAAACTCATTCAGACTAGCACGCTAGTTTGACTGTAGTTTTGCTATGTTGAAAAAGTTGAGGAATGTAGAATCAATGCAATTTATTCAGGAAAAATATTGACACACAACTAATACTAAAAATTACTCGCAGGTAAAGGACATTTTTAATTGTGCTGTACAAATTTGCTTATTAATGAAAGCTTAATAAAGTACATGATGCATATGCGAATTTAACTTACAAATGAATAAAAATGACGAAACTAAAATTTATGCCTGAAAGTATTTACCGTGGCACGGCGTTGCCACGGCGAGAGATCAATAATTACATTTACTTATATATAAATATGACAAGAACTGCAGAAGAAAAAAATATTTCAGTTGTGTTGCTTAAGAAATATCCAAATTCCTTCATTGTTTAACAAACTGTGTTATTCAGTTTCGACAAATAGCACTAAGAAAATTTGAAGGCAATTTACAATAAATGCATAATAAATTATACACTTGGCGCTTAACAATGTGTTCCGACTCAGATCAGCCTCAAAAATTCATGTAAGTATTCTTCATCTACATAATTTTTTAATGAATTTTATATAGTATATATAATATAGAATAGACTTATTTGGTGTAAAACCATCAAATAGACAATTGTCATAGATTCTATAATTCAAATTCATCACATGACTTAAATATGTCCATTAAGACTCAAACAGTAAACAAATGTTTATTTTTTTATGATTGCTAAATTGATGATAAAATGCATTTTGCTTCAAATTAAGTTTTACTTACATGAATTTCGGAAAGATGTATTGCTGATCACATTTATTCCGTACATTATTTTAGCAAAAGAAATTTTCATTACCGAAATTCGAAACTTCAATATTATTGCGTACGTTTCCTTCTTCCTTATATAAATATTTGAAGGGCGTCTATGGTGGAGGCGTAACTCTTTGCTTTTTGGAAATTGATTGTACATTTTATAAATTTTTGAAAAAGAAAAAAAAATCCTGCTATATTTCTCACAAAAACAGAGATCCAGTTCGTACGTTATGAATCTTTCTGCCTGGGTTCATATAAGCTTCTCATGATGAATCAAATGGAATTCTGTATTACAATAATGCAGTTTCAGAAATCGAAATGTTTGCAGTGAAACTGATTGTAATCTGCTAGAGTATATGGCGCAGTAAACAGAGGTTTAATTTGTAAAGCTTCTTATCTTACTTGACATTTGTTTTTATTCGTTTCCAAGAGTAATGAATGATCGCTACTATTCAAATATAAATTTGTAAATTATTTGATGAAGTATATCAATTTATTCACGTCCATCTGTTCCTAGCACAACTTTCAGTATGCATTTCAGCAGAACTTCAACATAGAACAGTGAATTATAAATACTTTATATATGCTGAAATGTGCTCTGAAACATTAAACACAACAGCAAAGAAATGTAGAATCCATTTGGTTACTACTGCAGGAGAGCACCTTTGATTCCAGGCTCGAATAACATGTATATAAGTATATAAATGGAATGATTATATAATTCGGAACAATTATATCCCGCAGAACTTCTTTCAAATTACATTTCTTAAATTTCTCCATTATGTGCTATTATATATATATATATATATATATATATATATATATATATATATATATATATATATATATATATATATATATATAAACCAGCCAAGTTTCTCTGCAAACTACTTGAACCAATACGGAGCATCATAAACGCAAACACTATCAAGGACTCCTTTGAACTAGCAAATGAATTGAAGGGAAGAACATCCTACAGAATAAAATGGTCTCGCTTGACGTCTCATCCTTATTTACAAACATACCACTGGATAAGACAACGGAGATCTTGTGTGACCTCAACAAAATGAGTTTTTTGACTTCCTTATAGACACCAATGACATCAAAGACCTCATATTAGCATGTTCTAAAAACGTGCAATTTACATTCGAAGGGATATACTACCGCCAGATCAATGGTGTAGCTATGGGAAGTTGCATCGCACCCCTCCTGGCAGATGTATACATGTATCACCTGGAAAAAACGAGCCTAAAAGGTATAATTGACCAGTGCGCACTCTACAAAAGGTATGTAGATGATATCTTGTTGTTCATCTCAGAAGCAGCAGACCCTTCCGAAATCCTCAAACAAGCAAATGGAGTCGATCCAGACATCAAATTCATTCTCGAGGTAGAGAAAGACGACAGTTTTCCCTTCCTTGACATCAAACTCACTCGAGAAGCAAACGGAGATTTGACACTGGCCATACATAGAAAATCCACTTTCACCGGACAAAACATTCACTACAATAGTAGTGTGCCAAAATCGCACAAAAGAAACTTAGTAAACAACCTAGCAAACAGAATCAGGAAGATCTGCTCTGAACACAAGATTGGGGAAGAACTGGGCTACCTCAGGAAAATTTTGCTAATGAACAACTACCCAGAGCGTTTCATTGATCTCAACATCAGACCACGGCAGATTCGTACTAGAGAGGATAACGGCAAGAAAGTTTTCCTAAACTTACATTTTAGAGGCGATGTACCAGCCTCAATAATTGTACAGCGGCTGAATAGAAAAACTAAGGACAACTTTCCCAGTGTTAAAGTTAATATAACATTTAGTACACAGAAAATCATGAGGTTGGATGCCAAAGATCAATTGCCAATTCTCTCCAAATCATAAATAGTCTACAAATTCTCATATATGTGCGGTAGCACAAATATCGGACGTACGAAGAAGCAATTGATAAGCAGATTCCAGCAGCATTTGCCACAGCAATTGATTAACAAAGGCTTGCCATCGTCAGGAATATCAGCTATTTCCGATCATATGTTGGCAACGGAGCACCCTGTCAATTCGACCAATTTCACAATTCCACATAAAGCAAAATCTGAAAAATTATTATTTATCTACGATGCCCTTTACATAAAACAACTAGCACTTAACCTTAATATTCAAAAGTTTCATCCACATGATTTTCTTATCGACTGGCCAAGTATAACAAAATGCAACAACAATCTACTAGTATCCAGCCAAGAACAAACAGGGCCTCGAGTAGAATCAACAAACGTACAATCGGATTGGCAAAAAACTGAAGTGGAAATAAAAGAGGGGCGTAAGATGACAGTAGACTCCAAACAATGTGAGCGCTTAAAATGGCCAACAGCACTAGAATTGTTAACACGTGAAAACGACAACTTTGAGCAACGAGGTGAAACGATCAACCATACTGAGAAAAATAGCACTTTTGCGAACCTATTAACAAATTAGTACAGTTTTGACCAGAAGGATAAATCAAAGGCAGCATGAACGGAAAAATATAATCTCACGCACATTCGTATCCTGCTTACTGGCGACTCATCAGTAGAGCTGGTATGCCCTTTAACCACCATATATTTGGTAGAAGAATGTGGAATAATAGAACGGTACAATCTCCTAGACGAATGTGTAAACCTGTAATAGTGAAGCTAAAATAATCTAAATTCAACGACAATGCGACTTCAATGCTAACTCACACTATATAATATATATACTGAGTCTGTAAAGGATACTAACACTATAGCTATTGTGTTAGTAACTGATACCTTTTTCGAAATCGATGAGTACACGATACGAACACTATGGTTTCCGAGTCGGTACAAGATACCAACCTGATGGATATCAATTTATGCTAAAGTTCACCGAAATGGAGAATTACAACAATTTCCGAACACCTGTTACTCCAGTTAAACCATACATTCTGGCCTTCATCGATATCAGTTATCACATTTCGCGGTAAGCATGATATCATTCAATTCAATATATTACAGTTAAATACTGTTTGTTGCGAAGAACTACTATATATGCAAGTATGTATTAGGTTCTGCGAACCTAGTAACAAATTTTTTCAGTTGTGACCAGAAGGATAAACCAAAGGCAGCATGAACGGAAAGTATAATCTCATGCACATTCGTTTCGTGCTTACTGGCGACTCATCAGTAGGAGCGGGTATTACGCCCTTTAACCACTATATATTTGGTAGAAGAATGTGGAATAATAGGACGGTACAATCTCTTAGACGAATGTGTAAACCTGTAATAGTGAAGCTAACATAATCTAAAGTCAACGACAATGCGACTTCAATGCCAACTCACAATATATAATATATATGCCGAGTCTGTAAAGGATACTAACACTATGGCTATTGTGTTAGTAACTGATACCTTTTTAAAATCGATGTGTACCGGATACTAACACTATGGTTTCCGAGTCGGTAAATGATACCAACCTGATGGATATAAATTTATGCTAAAGTTCACCCAAATTGAGAATTACAACAATTTCCGAACACCTGTTACTCCAGTTCAACCATACACTCTGGCCTTCATCGATATCAGTTATCACATTTCGCGGTAAGCATGACATCATTCAATTCAATATATTACAGTTAAATACTGTTTCTTGCGAAGAACTAATATATATGCAAGTATGTATTAGGTTTTGCGAACCTAGTAACAAATTAGTTCAGTTGTGACCAGAAGGATAAAACAAAGGCAGCATGAACGGAAAGTATAATCTCATGCACATTCGTTTCGTGCTTACTGGCGACTCATCAGTAGGAGCCGGTATTACGCCCTTTAACCACTATATATTTGGTAGAAGAATGTGGAATAGTAGGACGGTACAATCTCCTAGACGAATGTGTAAACCTGTAATAGTGAAGCTAACATAATCTAAAGTCAACGTCAATGCGACTTCAATGCTAACTCACACTATATAATATATATACCGAGTCTGTAAAGGATACTAACACTATGGCTATTGTGTTAGTAACTGATACCTTTTTCGAAATCGATGAGTAACGGATACTAACACTATGGTTTCCGAGTCGGTACATGATACCAACTTGATGGATATAAATTTATGCTAAACTTCACCCAAATTGAGAATTACAACAATTTCCGAACACCTGTTACTCCAGTTAAACCATACACTCTGGCCTTCATCGATATCAGTTGTCACATTTCGCGGTAAGCATGACATCATTCAATTCAATATATTACAGTTAAATACTGTTTGTTGCGAAGAACTAGTATATATGCAAGTATGTATTAGGTTTTGCGAACCTAGTAACAAATTAGTTCAGTTGTGACCAGAAGGATAAACCAAAGGCAGCATGAACGGAAAGTTTAATCTCATGCACATTCGTTTCGTGCTTACTGGCGATTCATCAGTAGGAGCCGCTATTACGCCCTTTACCCACTATATATTTGGTAGAAGAATGTGGAATAATAGGACGGTACAATCTCCTAGACGAATGTGTAAAGCTGTAATAGTGAAGCTAACATAATCTAAAGTCAACGACAATACGACTTCAATGCTAACTCACACTATATAATATATATACTGAGTCTGTAAAGGATACTAACACTATGGCTATTGTGTTAGTAACTGATACCTTTTTTGAAATCGATGAGTACCGGATACTAACACTATGGTTTCCGAGTCGGTACATGATACCAACCTGATGGATATAAATTTATGCTAAAGTTCACCCAAATTGAGAATTACAACAATTTCCGAACACCTGTTACTCCAGTTAAACCATACACTCTGGCCTTCATCGATATCAGTTATCACATTTCGCGGTAAGCATGACATCATTCAATTCAATATATTACAGTTAAATACTGTTTGTTGCGAAGAACTAATATATATGCAAGTATGTATTAGGTTTTGCGAACCTAGTAACAAATTAGTTCAGTTGTGACCAGAAGGATAAACCAAAGGCAGCATGAACGGAAAGTATAATCTCATGCACATTCGTTTCGTGCTTACTGGCGACTCATCAGTAGGAGCCGGTATTACGCCCTTTAACCACTATATATTTGGTAGAAGAATGTGGAATAATAGGACGGTACAATCTCCTAGACGAATGTGTAAACCTGTAATAGTGAAGCTAACATAATCTAAAGTCAACGACAATGCGACTTCAATGCTAACTCACACTATATAATATATATACCGAGTCTGTAAAGGATACTAACACTATGGCTATTGTGTTAGTAACTGATACCTTTTTGAAATCGATGAGTACCGGATACTAACACTATGGTTTCCGAGTCGGTACATGATACCAACCTGATGGATATAAATTTATGCTAAAGTTCACCCAAATTGAGAATTACAACAATTTCCGAACACCTGTTACTCCAGTTAAACCATACACTCTGGCCTTCATCGATATCAGTTATCACATTTCGCGGTAAGCATGACATCATTCAATTCAATATATTACAGTTAAATACTGTTTGTTGCGAAGAGCTAATATATATGCAAGTATGTATTAGGTTTTGCGAACCTAGTAACAAATTAGTTCAGTTGTGACCAGAAGGATAAACCAAAGGCAGCATGAACGGAAAGTATAATCTCATGCACATTCGTTTCGTGCTTACTGGCGACTCATCAGTAGGAGCCGGTATTACGCCCTTTAACCACTATATATTTGGTAGAAGAATGTGGAATAATAGGACGGTACAATCTCCTAGACGAATGTGTAAACCTGTAATAGTGAAGCTAACATAATCTGAAGTCAACGACAATGCGACTTCAATGCTAACTCACACTATATAATATATATACCGAGTCTGTAAAGGATACTAACACTATGGCTATTGTGTTAGTAACTGATACCTTTTTTGAAATCGATGAGTACCGGATACTAACACTATGGTTTCCGAGTCGGTACATGATACCAACCTGATGGATATAAATTTATGCTAAAGTTCACCCAAATTGAGAATTACAACAATTTCCGAACACCTGTTACTCCAGTTAAACCATACACTCTGGCCTTCATCGATATCAGTTATCACATTTCGCGGTAAGCATGACATCATTCAATTCAATATATTACAGTTAAATACTGTTTGTTGCGAAGAACTAATATATATGCAAGTATGTATTAGGTTTTGCGAACCTAGTAACAAATTAGTTCAGTTGTGACCAGAAGGATAAACCAAAGGCAGCATGAACGGAAAGTATAATCTCATGCACATTCGTTTCGTGCTTACTGGCGACTCATCAGTAGGAGCCGGTATTACGCCCTTTAACCACTATATATTTGGTAGAAGAATGTGGAATAATAGGACGGTACAATCTCCTAGACGAATGTGTAAACCTGTAATAGTGAAGCTAACATAATCTAAAGTCAACGACAATGCGACTTCAATGCTAACTCACACTATATAATATATATATCCGAGTCTGTAAAGGATACTAACACTATGGCTATTGTGTTAGTAACTGATACCTTTTTTGAAATCCACGAGTACCGGATACTAACACTATGGTTTCCGAGTCGGTACATGATACCAACCTGATGGATATAAATTTATGCTAAAGATCACCCAAATTGAGAATTACAACAATTTCCGAACACCTGTTACTCCAGTTAAACCATACACTCTGGCCTTCATCGATATCAGTTATCACATTTCGCGGTAAGCATGACATCATTCAATTCAATATATTACAGTTAAATACTGTTTGTTGCGAA